>CAJQZN010041312.1:0-32442 GCA_907164685.1 Colias eurytheme
CAATAATTTCCTGTACGAAACTCTCGATTGTGGTAGCTAACAGAGGAGAAAATGTGTTGATTTGATGGTTCTCAAATATTTATTAGGAAATTATTGGGCGTCCCATCAAAATAATCAAGCTACTCACGGAAAATTAGCTTGATAGTAATCAAGTGCAAAAATGGGCGATGGATCCTGAACTACTAGGTTATGATTCGTGAATAATTTTAATTTCAACAGTTCAACATCAAATAGAATTTATTCGCCCTAATCTAAACCAAATGTCGATTCCCTAACCATATTTTGTTATGCATTCGAGAAAACTATTGCAGTACCTGAATTGCTTTTAGAATTTCAAATTAATGCAGACGATGTATTCGTACAGTATTCCTTAATGGAAGAGTCGATAAGTCAAATGGACATTGAAATTTACAATTCTGTTATTTAAAAAATTCACTCTGTAACTGGAAATAAATATATTAAATTTGAAATATCAGTACCATGCTTTGTATTATTGTGAGGAGTATTTCACTGATTGCATTTATACTTATAGGGGCCTGTAGGGTGACTTTTCTTCAAACATATTTATAAAGAGATGGAAACTAATGCATATATTATTATCTCGTAATATGATATTAGCTAATACTATTTGAAACACGTTTAATCGATCTATTGCAGTAAAGAATCGCAAGAAAAACGCTAACTCATGGTAAGTGTCTTAGATATTGTGAACCATCGTAATTATCGACTGGATGAAAATTTCGTTCGTGGTAGGGTGAACAAATCCTTAGCAAAACATCATACACTTAATAATATGTCAATTATTATCGATAGCGGATTCTATTCCTTTGCGTTTTGACGTTTTTCTTGGCCCTCAGATCTTGTTTTCAAATCGATTTGTATGCTCATGTGATACCAATGATCTTACAGAAACTTATGGTTGCATTTGTCCAAACTCAAAATCAAAATACATATTAAACAGATGAGTATATAATATCTTCTACAGCATTTTTAAAGGAGTTTCAAGAGAAGCAAGATATTTTATTGTTTTTATCTATTAAAAAAATCATGATGACGATAATTGTAATAAATAGTTACTAGATTTTCTTATTTACTTTAAACAGATTGTCCATTTTTTTTACTGACGCAATGTACAAAATACAACGCAGTATAAAAAATTTTATCAATCAAAACGTAGTTACCCTTAGTACTAAAACAATAAAATAAACGGTAGCTGTTTGTCCAAGATAAGAGGAAGTCTTTAAATTGTGTCGCATTACTTATCAACGCATATTCTAAATAATTAGTTTCAAATAAACCTAAAATGCAAAATGCAAAAGAGGAACCGAAATCAGTGCAAGAGAAAGATGAATTTATAGTTGAGGACTCTAAATTTAAAGGTCAGTTTTTTTTATTAGTTTATTCAAATCGGATTTGGCCCACTTCTGAATTCTTCAGGGGTGTAAATTTTGTGTATTTTATAAGCTGTAAAAATTTCTAAAAAGTTTTTTATAGTGTGAATCAAGTCATAAATGAAATTTGAATTAAAGGCAACTAAGCAATTAAGTATTTGTTAATATCAAAATTAGGAATGCAATGTAGAAATACCTAAGATAACGATCCAAATAGAAAGTAGAATTCAATCTAGGATCCAGCAGTATAGACTTAACAAAATGTATTTATTCAGTTACTTTTAATCAATATTATTAAAATAGGACAAGAAATAAATAAATAAATAATTGGATATTCTTATTCGGTAATTTTTTAATGTCGAGAAAACTAAACTTATGCAAATTGTACAGACGTAATGACATGATGCATTGTTTATTTGTTACATGACGTTTAATATGATTGAGATCACATGATAAGTACAATTTTTATTCTTAGTAAGGTTTGTGAAGAATTAAATATCTTATCTTTATTGTCACTAAACCTTTTTATTATCTGATAAAGAAACGTCATTATGTATGTATTAATAAACCTCCGATATGCCTCTAATTTAATAGAGACCCTATAAAATGATCAATAGAGCTTCTTTTAAAAGACTAGCTGTGCCCTGCGGTTTTACCCGCATAGTTCCACTCCTGTTAGTCTTAGCGTGATGATATATAGCCTATAGCCTTCCTCGATAAATGAGCTATCTAACAGCGAAATATTTTTTTCAAATTGGGCCAGTAATTTTTGAGATTAGCGCGTTCAAACAAACAAATTCTTCATCTTTATAATATTAGTATAGATTTTTGTTAATACTATACATCTTATCTATAGGTCTGTCCCTCTTTATTATCATCTAGTATTCTATTTTCTTTTAAAGACTTTTATTTCAGTTTCAGATTGGGGATACAGGCATAAACAATGCATTCTACTATTCTTGGCTTTAACAACTGCTTACAGCATGAGGGCATGTATGGGCATGGCTCTTGTGGTCATGACAGACATAGAACCTCTTAATATATCCAATTCTACAGCTTCAAAACGAAGTATAAATGACAGTGTTGGTGTAACATTAAATATAAGTGATATAGATTCTACAATTAATGACACAAATGTTGAAAATGGTAAAGGAAACGGCTTCTTGCACAGCCTACTACTAATACCACCAGTAAGTATCTATACTAATATTGTAAAGAGGAAAGCTTTGTATGCATGTATGTATGTATGGTTCTCACGAATAAGCTACTGGACCGATTTTGATGAAATTTGACACAGATAATCTTTAGACCCTGAGAAAGAACATAGGCTACCTTTTATTGCGAAATATTTACCACGGGCGAAGCCGGGGCGGACCGCTAGTAGTTAATAAATATGAATCATATTATGCAGATCTTTTAAATTACCAAGAATGTTATCAGATAATTTTTGATAACATTTTATTTGTACAATGTTAATTTAGTAGTCATTCAATTCTTTCATTCAATGTATCTTTATCTGAAAATTTGATGGGTTCTTTTATATTTTTAATATAAATATTAGTATAATTACTAACCTTTACAAAAAATTTTGTTTGTTTATATTATTATATACTCAGTAGTTACGTTATCTTGGAATGTTAAATATTTGTTGATTTAAAAAACAAACATTTAGATTTCTAAAAATTTTTAAAGAATAGAAAAAGTTAGATCACGATAACCAAACCGGGGCAACGCCTAGCCTCTTATAGATGTTAAATTAATTTTTACTTACTAAGTAATACGTTATTCTTATAAACATCCCTAAAATTTTGAATAAATGGCGTATCAAAGAAAACCTCAGTTCACTCATAAGTTTCTTTATTACCTTTCAGTATCCAACCTTCCAATGGAACAAGAAGATCCAGGACACGGTACAGTCTTCGTTCTTCTGGGGTTACATGCTCACTCAGATACCTGCTGGCACACTTGCCCATCATTTTGGCGCCAAATATTTGTTGACTGCAGCTTTATTGATAAATGGTGTTATATCGTTTTGTTTGCCGTGGGCAGCGCTTTATGTAAGTATAATATTATACATTTTTTTGGCTGTGTCAGTAAGCAAAAAATTTATATAATTTTCGTATGATTTAGGCTAGCATTATGTATAGGTTACTTCATAAGGGGTGGTAAAATAATTTAATGAATCAATCTGGTACCTGTTACGCTTTAATTTTTAAGCTGCTTCTATCGCGGGCCTTGAGCGCGGGGACCGAATCCAGAAATTCCGTAACGAAAAAACCTCACGCTACCCACTCCGACGGGCGCGGAGGTGTGGCTTGAATGCATAGCATGCAATAGCTTTACCGCGGCAGTCCCCGAGTGCCACACGTTTTTTGAAATATTTTTAAATATTACAAATACATAAAATATAGCCTTGATTTGATTCAAAGACCCTAAAAAAGTTACCTCAGTTCATTCATTTTGTTAATTAAATCTTTAAGGGAAAATTACTAGATGATGTTGGTGTCTTAATTGTAGTTTGCTCATTATTTTTACAGGGAGGATGGGTGTTAACAGGAATATTTCGATTTGTACAAGGACTGAGCCAAGCCTGTATAATACCAGGAATGCATACTATGTTTGGTAAATGGGCGCCTCTGGAAGAAAGAGGCAGGATGGCTGCTTTTGCATATGGCGGTACGTTATCTTATATATAAAAATGAATCGCAAAATGTGTTGGTAAGCGCATAACTCGAGAACGGGTGGACCGATTTCGATAATTCTTTTTTTATTATATTCCTTGAAGTACCAGGGTGGTTCTTATGTAGAGAAAACATAAATATGTACCACGGGCGAAGCCGGGGCGGACCGCTAGTTGGAAATAAGAATATTATAGGAATAGAAAATATTACGTTTAATTACAGTTCTATCATAACGTGATCCACTCTCAAGTTAATATAAGCTTTTCCTTTGAAAACATAACAACAACGAGGGGCGAGAATTGAATCTTCAGTAATGAAGATCCGAATGTGTGGTTGTTTATCTTCTTGGACCACTCGAGTAAAGCCACGGGTAATAGCCAGTATAGAATAAACTTAATTATAAAACACTAGCTTTCCACCCGCAGCTTCGCCCGCGCAGTCATAGAAAAACCCGCATAGTTCCCGTTCCCGTGGGATTTTCGGGATAAAACCTATTTCCCGGGTTAAAAAGTAGCCTATGTCCTTTCTCGGATATCAAAATATCTTTATACCAAATTTCATGCAAATTGGTTCAGTAGTTATGGCGTGATTGAGTAACAGACAGACAGACAGACAGAGTTACTTTCGCATTTATAATATTAGTATGGATTGATCCACTTGTTAGCAACACTATTAATTTTGCTTTGTCATTTTAGGACAAGCGCTGGGGGCAGTATTAGGATTCCCTGTTACCGGTTTTATTTCATCCACTTTCCTCGGTTGGCCTGGTATATTCCGCTTTTATGGAATGCTTGTGGGTTTGGTTGGAGGTTTGCTCTGGTGGCTCGGAGCTGATAGTCCAGCTAAACATAAATATATATCTGCTGCAGAGAGGCATTATATTGAAACGTCTTTGGGCCAAGTTGGTGATGCGGGAAAGGTTAGATCATTGATTATTGTTGTTTATGTGTAACAATTAAAATATAAGGACTTCTTACAATTGTCTTGTGAATTTATGTAGAACTAGCTTACCGCCCGCGGCTTCGCCCGCGTTTGCAAAGGAAAACCCGCATAGTTCCCGTTCCCGTGGGATTTCCGGGATAAAAACTATCCTATGTGTTAATCCAAGTTACCCTCTATATGTGTGCTAAATTTCATTGTAATCGGTTCAGTAGTTTTTACGTGAAAGAGTAACAAACATCCATACATCCATAGATAGAATTGCTTCGAGAAGGCTTTATTATGTAAGTTACGTAAATACTGCTTTCTTTATGTTTTCAGAAAAAGCAAGCGGTTCCATGGTCGAAGATTCTACGCTGTCGTGGTCTTTATGCGATTATGCTAGCCCATATTGGTCAGACTTGGTGTCAGTTAACACTTTTTACAGAAGTTCCGGCTTACATGGACAAAGTTATGGGAGTCAATATAAAAGCGGTAAGCTTATAATAATTATTGAAAACTTGAAATGTAATGTAATAACGTTAGGAGAATCATAGTGAAGTGAATAAAGACTAATAATAAATCAAATACTTAATCATAATATCAATCGAATCGAAACAAATTATCCATACTTTAAACAAAACTAAAGTTCGAGAATAAAAAAAAGCTAAGACCATTGCTTTTTCGCAATTATCCACCTTATGATTTATAATTATGCATTATTCTTTTCAGAATGGATTACTCTCTGCTCTGCCATTCCTCCTTATGTGGTTCACCAACTTCTTCTTTAGCTGGCTGTCTGATATGCTTATTGTCAAAAAAGTTTTTAGTGTAACTGTTGCCAGAAAAGTAGCAAATTGCACAGGTACAATTTCCTTGATATTTGTCTGGTCTAAATTACCCAGTATATTTTTGTTGAATTATATTACTAATATTTTTATTTTTAATTGTTCCACTTATTTTATCAAGAAGTACTTTTATTCAATTGTATATGCTTTATTTTAGGAGCAATACCAGCGTCAATATGTTTTGTGTTATTAGCGCATTCTTCAAAGGATATTTATGCTGTAGAGGCGTTACTGTGTATTATTTGCTCATTCAAAATTGCTTGTACAGTTGGATTTCAAGTAAGTAGTAATAATCGAAAAAAAATTTTAGTGTATCTAATGACGTATCGATATTTACTGTGTATTGGCTTTTTCTTTTTATATAAAACTTAGTAAAAATTTCATATTTAGTAATGCTTTGAATCCTTTTTGTAATGTTTTATTTCTAGGTGAATCATATTGATATATCTCCCAACTTTTCGGGCACGATGATGGGCATGACAAATTTTGTTGCAAATTTATTTGGTTCAGTTGCACCGTTGGTAGCTGGCTTCATTTTGACAGATGTGGTATGTTATTCAATTTATTTATTAACTAGCTTCCACCCGCGACTCCGTCCGCGTTAATGTCGGTCTTCGCGTGGATGGTTTATTTCTCCATTTTGAGTAACTCTGACAATGACATCTTATAAATATCTATTGGACCCAAATACAGCTAGGCCTATAATAATACGCAACGTGTTCGCGGTTCTACAGAACAACGTCTATGGATAAAACTGAAAAATTAAGATTAATTTTTTTTCTACGTATTTCTCCAGGATAAAAAGTATCCTATTTTACGCCCAGGATAATAAGGTATAATTATACCAAGTTTCATCGAAATCAAACCGGTAGTTTTCACGTGATGTCTTCACATACAGACAGACAGACAGACAGACAGACAAAAATTTTTTTAATCACATATTTGGGTTTGGTATCGATCCAGTAATACCCCCTGCTATTTATTTTTTCAATATTTTCAATGTACAGAAATGACCCTTCTACAGATTTATTATATGTATAGATAGGAACTATATTTGTTGTATAATCATTCGATATATTTTTTCCTTGTTAACTGCTATTACTATTTTTAATAGTAATCTCTGACAGTAGAATTAATATTTCACAAGGTATCATAGCTTTAATACAAAATTTAATTATAATACAAATTCACCTTTATTTTAGACTGACGAATATTTATGGCGAAAAGTGTTCTACCTGGCAGCGATTATTTATTTTTCAACAAATGCTGCTTACGTCATCATGGGAACTGGAGAACTCGCAGACTGGAATGAACCTGAGGAAGAAAAAGATCTTCCAGAAATGGAAAAAATGATGAATGAAAAGGAATTAGAAAATAAATAGATTATTCTAGATAAATTATAGTTATTAAATGATTGAAATTAGATGTGGAATTATAAGAATTAGTTCTTACTGTGATAGTAGCTATAGTTATGTTATAGTTTAGATTGTTTAGTAGGTAAATAGATTTTAAAATATTTGTTTTTGCTTTTTGAATAAAGTTTATTTTATTTATTCGACATTTGATTATTATTCCCTAATTTATTATCTCTATGTTTTCGTTTAACATTAGGTATATTGAATGAAAGATTTCATTCAGCATCTTATTCAAATAAAAGAGATAATTAATAAGAATAATTTTGGAAACAAGTAGCTTAAATACACAAGGAAAATAAATAAGGAAGCAATAACTTATCTCAAAGAAAAATTTGTTTAACACAAACTAAACAAACAGATAGACAGACGCAGTGATAAATCCAAATTAAGAATAAAACAAATAAATATAATTAAACAATGTTACGTAAATCAATGCGCAAAATATGGTGTTTTATGTTTGTTTGTTTAAATTTTCCATAATAATCTTGAGATCTTTTGGTATCTCTAGTTATTTTAAAACAAATGCAATAAAAGAAAATATTGTGAAATATAAGATATGGTAAAAATATATGGTGTTTCAGCGTGCAAATATACGGTTAATGACGACAAATGTCTTAAAATGTAAAGTGGGAAGAATCGGCTATGATAAAAATCCACATCATTACTGTCTATAAATATAATATCAAATACTGCCTTAAGCTGGCTACTCACGTACCTGTTGTAGGGGCAATATTGGAATTGCATAGCAGGGGCAATTTAGAGAACAGCTGAAATTGCTCCGACCGCGGTGCATTCGAGATTCTTCCAATATTGCCCCTGCAGGTACGTGAGTAGCCGGCTTTAAATAAGATAAAATTGTATATCCAAAACATTACTAACTTTGATATTACAATATAGTTTTGCCGTATATAGAAGAGTATTTATAAATACATCTGACAGACAGAAATTAACGTCGTAAGTGGTCGTAAGTTCAAGATCCTCTCATTTGTTGAATGCTAAATATAGCAATGTTTATTTTGCCCTCTGTTCATTGTTCATCACTATGAAAATAGAGTTTATAAATAGATCTAGATGAAATTAAAGTAACAGGTTCAAGATCCTTCTAAATTTTATTAAAATAAATAGAGAGTAGAAATCATAATATAAATAAACGACTAATTTTAATCCAAGCTTTCCGTCCACGGCTTCACCCGCGTAGTCATAGGAAAATTCGCATAGTTCCCGTCCCGTAGGATTTACGATAAAAATTATACTATGTCCTTTTCCAGATTTGAAATTATATTTGCATCAATATTGGTTCAATTCGGTTCAGTGGTTTTTCGTGTTGAGTCTCTCAAAAACAGACGGACAGACTTTACAATTTTTTATATCAGTAGGGATATATATAAATTATTAAAGAACAGATAAAATTCGATCCCGAGGCGGAATTCGAATCCGCGTCACACGCGATCCCGGCAGAGAAATTGAATTAAAAAGGCTATCCGAATCACCCCCATGTATGTACGCAAAATCGCATAACATACATGGGGGTGATTTTGATAGCCCTCTAGGTCCTCTACCTCATGGCTTCAGTTCATCCATACTTCTTGGGACACCCTGTATTTATAAAGCATTTGAATGATATAAAAACTAAAATATCAAATTAGTAGGGAAAGTTCAATATCCTCCGATACCTTACACACGCTATCTCATTATCCCAGTCTGAGAAGTTAAATTCAAATGAGGTAATTCTTGTTTTAAGACCCAATGAAAACACTTGAAGTATAAAAGATTCAATTTTAGATTAGCTGAGTCAAAAACATTTAATCGCGATCGTTAAAAAATGATTTCACATTGTTCTCTTGGTGGTTTTAAGACCTTATGTATCTAGATAATATTTTATTTTGCAGTAAAACTGTTTTTGTGAAGACTTGTTGTTTCACTTTTATTTGATTCTTGAAAGACTTTATTAAATTTAAATGCATCTTGTAACAGTGGAGATAAATCAGATCTTTTATCCTTAATAATACAATTTTCCTTATTTTTTAATTTTGTTGATAATTAAACTAATAAAAGATAATGCATGATGCTTTATCAATTTAATCACTGCATTAAAAATACGCTACGAATTGAAAAATAGGAACCTCCTTTCTTGGAACGTCGGTTAAAAATAAAAGACTTAGAACATAAATCTTAAAAGAACCGAATCTTTAATCTTATAGATTTTAGATAAAGCGTATTTCCAAAATATCTTCCACGTGTATCATGATTTTTCAACCTGTAAACATTAATCAAATTTATGCGCCTACATAAAATGTTAAGCAACATTTACCACACGTGTTTTATGGAGTGTCGTTAAAAAATTAAACGCTTTGAATGCCCTCGGCTACCCTTTTAGCTCTAATGAAATTCCGATGTTTGAAATAATTTATTGTTTCCTATATTTCTGTGCTTCTCTCTTATTGTTGGAAATGAAAGATTTCAATGAAATTGATGCTATAAGAAGTTAAGAACCAAGTCTGAAAGAAATAGAACGAGTGAATATTATGATTTTTTTCTTTTTAACCCTTGCAAATTGGTAAAACAAATTAATATACCTGTAATAAACCAAATCATAATAAAGTTTGTAAATCGATATTTTTCTATGATAAAAAGACTGTGTGTGACGTGATATTATAATTCTCGGGATTTTAAAAATACTTAATTTGGTACTTACCAAGTACCTACAGTTTATTTATAAACATAACTATAAAAAAAAGACGTGTGGCACTCGGGGACTGCCGCGGTAAAGCTATTGCATGCTATGCCTTCAAGCCACACCTCCGTGCCCGTCGGAGTGGGGAGCGTGAGGTTTTTTCGTTACTAAATTTCTGGATTCGGTCCCCGCGCTCAAGGCCCGCAATAGAAACTATGCAATAGCTTAAATTTAATTACAGAAATAATCAAGATTGTGACGTCATCACAATATTCTCTGCGCCATCTTGAAATTATTAAAGCAGTTTTATTTTGATACTGTCGCCGCAAAGAACGTTTCTTGACAAATTAGCAAAAAAGCAGTTTTGTATAAAAATAAATTCTTGGCTAAGACAATATTTTAGTTTTTAATCTGAGTTGAAAGTAAAAAGAATCTGATACTTTGCTTGTAACCAATTTATATTTTTAGTTTATTTAGCTTAGCTTTCAATTAAAACGGAATTATTATTACAAGAAAATTGTTTTTTTTAATAAATGTTCATGCTTCTTTATGAATAGGTATAATTATTTATTTATTAAGCCAAACCAACAGTAAATACATAGAAATCTTGCGAGCTTAAATCTAGAAATATTATATAAATGTTAAGGATGTATCCACCAAATATAGGTAAGGACAAATTAATAATATCTTTTATATATAAAAATGAATCGCAAAATGTGTTGGTAAGCGCATAACTTGAGAACGGCTGAACCGATTTCGTTAATTCTTTTTTTATTATATTCCTTGAAGTACGAGGATGGTTCTTACGTAGAGAAAATGTAAATATGTACCACGGGCGAAGCCGGGGCGGACCGCTAGTTAATAATATAAATAAAACGAATTTAAGTTTCATCAACAATACCATTTCATTTCACTACATTTTTTCAAATAGGTACTCACATAGTAAAAAAAGAGCGTGTGTGCCAAGCACACGCGTCAGAAGTGAAACTTCTTCGGCAAGATTAAAATACACTAAACTAGCTTTCCACCCGCGGCTTCGTCCGCGAAGTCAAAGAAAAAACCCGCATAGTTCCCGTTCCCGTGGGATTTCCGGGATAAAACCTATCCTATGTCCCGGGGTAAAAAGTAGCCTATGTCCTTTCTCGGGTATCAAAATAGGTAACTCTATACGAAATTTCATGCAAATTGGTTCAGTAGTTAAGGCGTGATTGAGTAACAGACAGACAGACAGAGTTACTTTCGCATTTAATTTCGCATATAAGTATGGATCTTTGCCTTAAACTGTTATGACGTCACAGTATTGCCATGACACGAATTGAAATTTTACTCTCAACGCGCCTAAAGAAGTTTCACTTCAAAATGTATATGTGTTACTTTATTTCGAAATCTAACACACAAACATACATACATTTCACTTCATTTCTGAAGACTTAGTAGCTGTCTACAACAGGAGCTATTTTCAATTCAAGATGGATAGCCTGTCACGTCCTATCTCTTTCCGAATAAATTATATCATCCCTCAATTCTTATAAAAAAGGAAGCGAAAAAGCCTTTTTCCAAACCAACGGATGCTTTTATGAACTAGCTTTTTCCCCGGTACCTGTTCAATTTCGGGAGTCATGTGACAGACAACCTAACGAATTTTAAGCAGTTAATTATATTAGTAACGGTAAACATATTAGTAACGACTAAGGAAAACGGGTTTCATTTTTATATAATCTATACTAATATTATAAATGCGAAAGTAACTCTGTCTGTCTGTCTGTTACTCAATCACGCCTTAACTACTGAACCAATTTGCATGAAATTTGGTATAGAGATATTTTGATACCCGAGAAAGGACATAGGATAGGTTTTATCCCGGAAATCCTACGGAAACGGGTTTTTCTTTGAAAACGCGGGCGAAGCCGGGGCGGACCGCTAGTATATTATATATAATGAACATACCTAATATACTTATCATATTATGGTATCATACCACGTCAATCTAAATTCTACACTATTTAGATAAATTATTCATTTACTACCTATGTACTTTTTATATTTAAACAACACATAGAGTTATGTACAAACATCATGGATAACCATAAATTTTTATTATTTCCCTTTTCCCAACGATCTTTTCCCACTCATATATTAATTTCGAAAGCTTTACTTTGAAAATACTAAACAGACTTTATTCATAGCATTTCTCTCGGTTTAGATCCCAAGATAAAGATGCAAGTAGAAAATATAGCATTCACTATGGAGACTGAGTAAATTTAAAGTTAGTGTTCGCGCCGTGAAAAATTATTTTTCTAAAGTGAGAAAAATTGTGTTGTTGCTTAAAGAAATAGTCCAATTTCATTTTTATAATTTAATATATTTTATAGTTTGTTAATTTTTTGATGTGAATATTAACACTTTTCTCCCGATAAACTACTAAACGCATTTCGGTGAAATTCCATGTACTAATAGCACCTTTAACGTATGGTTTTGATTTCCAAGTACGGATTTTAATTTAACGCTGTTCTGACAATCTTCTATAAGAATTCCCGCTCATAAGACTAAATTAATTTTATCAGAATTCTGAATTATTTGTAGCACGGTGTAACATTATTAAATTTAAATCCTCAAGCCATCAGTACTTCTCTTTATGGTAGGTAAATAAATAATTAATATAGTTAAAAAAAACTATTAAAAATCCTTGATAAGTGTACAAAGTTTGAATTCAATCTGTCCGTTTAAAGTGAATCAAAATCTAGTCCTAAGGAGTTAACTGTTAAACCTGCAAACATACAGATGAACTAGCGTGTTAAAAGAAGATATTTGATCATTTTTTTAAATATCATAATAATTAAAGACTTTTAACGGATTTTAAACGCGATTTATTCATTATATTATTATCCCGACGTTTCGAACACTTTACAGCGAGCGTGGTCAAAATAAAAGTCTTTAATTTCTAAATACTCGCGTAAAATCAAACACTAGAAAATACTATCATAATAATATTATAATCTTAATCCAATAAATAAGCTAGTCATATTAATCTACATTAGTTAAAAATAAAAATTCATGGCTTAAAGAGCATTATATTATTACAGTTAGAAATTAAATCCTTACAGAGAAATATCGTTTTTAACTACTTAAATGTATGAAAGAATTTTCCTTAATTGATACTTTCACATACGCTGTGAAAAATTGAGACTTGCAATTGATTGGTGCACTTTATGAAGAGGTAGAGTGCTTTGGATTTGTAACGTTAATTACTGCGATGAAAGAAAAAGAAAAATATGAGGGTTGTGTAATTTTGCTATATAATTTTTGCCTGTATTTGAAGCAGTTTATTTTGTTACTTACCTAAACAATTAATTCGGAAATCTTTTGTTAAGTCAATGTCAGTATCTTAGCTTGTATCCAACCAAAGTTAGGGCTTGTTCAGTGCGACGCGGATGACCTACGCGGACGTCCGCGACGGACGGTAAAATGTATGAAACCTTACAGCGCGTTCAGAGCGACGCGGAACTGTCCGCGTCGCGGAGAGCTATCCGCGCGCGGTCGAAATCGCTCCGCGCCGCTCCTCCGCGCCGCGGATGTCCGCGGCGGACGGTGCCTGGTTCTAATGTATTTGTTCAGTGCTCGGCGGACAACAGTCTCGCGGAGCGGATGTAAAGTACTGTCGTTGTCATGGCGGCTGCGTCAAATGTGCAAACCGAGAGGGTTACAGTCGATCCCGATCCGCATCGCACTGAACGACAAAATCATCCGCGACGGACGCAAAACCTAGTCCGCGTGCGGACGGTCCGCGTCGCACTGAATCGGGCCTTAATTGAAGAGGTGTAGGTATTTGATATAAGTATATCTAAATTGAACTGTGATTATTAGAATGTAATTAATTTTTATAAATGAATTAATTAATTTATTAAACTGTTAGTACTGTAATTTATGCTAAACTAGCTTTCCGCCCGCGGCTTCACCCGCTTTGCCTAAAACATAATAAATAATATACTAAAACCTTCCTCTTGAATCACTCTATCTATTAAAAACCGCATCAAAATCCGTTGCGTAGTTTTAAAGATTTAAGCATACATAGGGACATAGGGACAGAGATAGCGACTTTGTTTTATACTATGTAGTGATACACTTAAACTTACATACACCCAAACTAACACATGCAACTTATAAATTAGTTCCCTTATATTTGATTATCTAATTTCAGGCTGCAGTAAATTAAATTAGTATATTATACGAGTCATACAGACTGTAAGATTACCTGGCGTATCACGTTAATTTGTCTGGCGCATGCAATCTTAGGTTAATTTTCTCGAATTAATGTTTCCTTTGTTTGCTTGGTTTAAAATAATATAATTTACCTAAGGGTAAATTATTTAAGTGAGGAATTGGTTACTTGTAATAGTTAAATGATTGTTTGAGTAATGATTTAGCCTTATTTATTTCTCAATCAATACTCATATGAAGAGTGTAAAATATATGCTAGATCTGATCTAAAAATGCTAAAATAAAATTGTATGTCGAGATAGAGTCGATTTCAAGGAATATCTTGGATTTCTCGGAGTTTAAAAATAAAATCGCAGCAAAATAAAGATCAAGAAGTGCGTGCGCATTTACGATATTGTGTTCAAAGCAGACGAATTCGCGGGCAGAAGCTAGTTTATAATCATTCCTTCGCATGAATGACAACTATTAGACCGGGAGATACTGACACAAAATTTCGAGTCATTTGTTACAGGATGGCGGTTCTACAGGGGTCTTAGTACGCAATGACAAAAAGAAAAATGATGGTGTGAACGCTGGTACCGGTGGGTTAGTCGCGTGGGCGTTAGTCGAACTCGTCGGAAAAATAGCGAAAGTCAAACGATTTGTAACACAAAAATTTTAGAATTTACCGATAGCCCATAAAAAAGAAGTAGGCGGTAGTGTCATGCCATACTTTTCCGGTATGACTTACAGCCCGCCATACAGACGCGAATGTGTTGATTTAAAAAAAACAATTATTCAACCATTTGTACCAAGCTAACTTTTGCACAGGTAACCATCGTCGTGCAGCCATTTACGAAAATCGCCATGCCATACTTTTCGGACGATTCCAAATGGTCGCCAGACCGCCGAAAATCTGCAAAATTTTTTTATTTCGCCTATCTTTTTGTACCAGTATTGCATTTGGCTTTTTGGAGAGTATTTGATAAAATATGACCATTATTATATTTGCCATACTTCTAGTAGGGGGAAAAAGTGCTGTCATACTTGAAAAATAAATTTATTATTAATTTATATAAGTGAAGATTTCCAACACCTAGATCTTTGAAATTTTGTATTTATATTCGTTGATCCTCAAACTTACAGGAAAAATAAGTGCCATACTGTTACAAATCGTTTGACTTTGGCTATTTTCCGACGAGTTCGACTAACGCCCACGTGACTAAGCCGCCGGTACCAGCGTTCACACCATCATTTTTCTTTTTGTCATTGCGTACTAAGAACCCTGTAGAACCGCCATCCTGTTACAAATGACTCGAAATTTTGTGTCAGTATCTCCCGGTCTATATGGTGATACATTGATAAAGATGCATATTTTTGTTGCATAATATTTGTTAAGGTATAGATATTATTGAGTAACGAAGGAGATATAGTGAGTAAGTATGACTTTAGGTATTATTTAAAAATTACGTTTTTTTATTTCAAAATGTCACATCACTAAGTAGGTATATAGTATTAAACAACATAACGGTGCATTAACATCAAACGAGCGAATGCTCATTCTAACCCCACTATGTCAAATTCGTTACGTGTAAACAGGCGTAGAGCAATAATTCGTTGTTCTTAGTGCATTCGAATAGATTCTATTGAACAATACTGAAGACGAGTTTTGGTTTACACTAAAAGATAACGAAAGAATGCTCTTGCTCTAGCTCTAGCTCTATGTACGTTTGATGTAAATGCACCGGATGAAGTCTGTCAATCCTACGCAACTTTAAAACTATGCAAAGCTTGTTTTTAAATAGATAGAGTAGTTCAAGCCCTCTTGAAGCTTCCTAGCTTTTATATTGTTTGGCTAACGAAAGATGAGACTGGCTTTTTATTTCGAAAATTTATATGGCAACACTAAATTGTCATTAAAACCTGAGTTGTTGATGTGTCAAAGTGAAAATTATTTCTGCGATTTTATTGATTTCTAATTGAAAACGAGACGAAAACATTGAAAAGTGACTTACAAAAGGTCCTTTTTACTTTGATTAGTAAATTTGAAAAGAAACAAGTGGAAATAGATGTAGATAGTTTTCAAGGAAAAACAAGAGTGTTTACGTGAAATATCTCTATCTATTGTTAAGTGTGACTTTGATATTTTGATACTTTTCATATTGATTGCATTGTTTAATATTTATTATTTCGCAGGTAACATGGATGATACCAGTAATCCAGTTATAAACTATTCAAGCAACAATAAAAAAATTGAATGATCTGTTCCGTTCAAAATGTTTAAAGACACAAAATCAGTATCTTGACGATATATTTTCTTCTATGACCGGACCATGGTGAAGAACAGTACAAAAAAGGAGATGGTATAACTGCTGAAATCTGAGTCCATAATAAGAGTCAGAGATAATGATAGTGATTCTTACTCTTCATTCGCGGCTGAATTTTTAGATTTAATATGATTATATTGATTAAATAAAATTTAATTGTATTTTTATTATGTTTTTTCTTGCTTTCATTCGGTGTTCTTTTTTTCTATCTGTATCACTTAACTGCACTATATTACTTAAAACATAATATTATAAAGATGAAGAGTTTGTTGGTTTTTTTTTTGCTCGTAAGAGAAAATAATAAATAAAAGTATCAAAACTATATTTCCAACTATAACCTAAGTTGCCATAATTATGTTGATTTTTTTAATTTGCCGCCTTTTTCCAGTCTCATCTTTCGTTAGCCAGACTGTAATTATTATTCGTTAAGTTTCAGAAAACGTTATGAGTTAGTATTATTATAAATACTATCCATAAATTCAATTTTATGCGATTGAATCGCAATATTTTCACCAAACAGCATATGATTTAAAATTTTGCACACTAGTATAAAACTCCGTTTTTAATTGAACACAGGGGAACAAACACTAATTGTTAATTACTCGTACAGCGGTTTTCGACATTTGCTAACATTTTTGGTTTTATCAGTGACTTTTGGTTAACACTATGTGAGTTGATATGAGTAAAGCAAATGTTTGTGAAAATTCGAATAATGTTGATGCCTATATTTTTTCAGCCATAATATTCTCAAGTTCTATATTATTAATCTATACAAACTATAATAGTCCTTCATTGCATTGCCTTGTTGCATATTATTAGTAAACACAATAGAAATGTACCTACTGAGATTCTAAACAACTAGTTATTTAATAATTGATGTAGTTAATTTCTCAAGAAGCGCCAAGAAACAGTTAATATCTTATCTGATATAATTTCATTTTAAATGACAAAAATGTTCAATTTCCTTTGCACAGGGACACCGCTAAATGGAAGAAATGTTTCTTCTTTGTTCTTTGTGTTCTACGGAGATACAATATTGCTATGTACCAGAAAACAATGAAAGTATACTATAACTAGCTTTCCGCCCGCGGCTTCGCCCGCGTTTTCAGAGAATATCCCGTTCCCGTAGGATTTCCGGGATAAAACCTATCCTATGTCCTTTCTCGGGGATCAAAATATCTCTATACCAAATTTCATGCAAATTGGTTCAGTAGTTCAGGCGTGATTGAGTAACAGACAGACAGACAGACAGAGTTACTTTCGCATTTATAATATTAGTATGGATTGTAATACCCAACAATTTAGCCTGATATAATAATTATCATATCGTCACAACGTGGACTACCTATAGTTATAGTCGTTTTTGTGACGATATTATGTCACTAAAACGACTATAACTATATAGTACTAATAATTTTCTACTCGCGACTTTCATCGTCGTTAGAAATATATATTTACTCCCTATTATAATACATGAGTCAGTTTTCAAAATTGCATTCTTTGTGCCTTTCAATAATTAATTGTACCACGGACAGGACGTCGCAGTGTGGGACGTCCTTCAACGAGATGGACAGACGACCTGATCAAAGTGGCGGGGAGCCGCTGGAGTCAAGCCACTGGTTATCGGTCGTTATGGAAATCTTTGGGGGAGGCCTATGTCCTGCAGTGGAAACCTCCTAAAAGGCTGGAATGGAACGGACGGAACGGACAGCTACTTTCATAATTTTTAAACTGCTAACTTCTCTGCTAAACTTACGTTTAGGTTGAGTGGAAACTTTGATATCCTGAGTTCAATCACTAGTAATAGAGATTTATGAAAATTATTTTGTCTCAAAGGGAACACTTGTCCACATATTACGTGCTAAAGAAAATCGATGAGTGACACAGATGTGAAGCATATCTCCAATCTCTATTATTTATGATTCAATTTATATATATTTGAATATTTTGAACATCTGATGCGTCAGAGGTCAGAATCACTGAAAATAATCAGAGTGATTTTTATTGGAAATATATTGAGTTTCAATTCATTATTTAGAGGAAAAAAATAAAGTTACTTGGTCTTGAATTAATACTTTGGTTTATGTGTTTGGCCAACTTTTAAAAACTATTAGTATGCAAACGATTTACTAGGATTTACGTTTTTCTCGATCTATATTATTCACTACGTTTGGAATTAAACTCATACGTCACTGTCCACAAAATGAAAATACCTCTAAGTCGAAAGTAGAAAAATTTATGCGATGTTTCAACGGAAATAAATTGTAAAATTTTTTAGCAATTTACTAAACCCTGTTTATAATAGAATAAAAATCTATATGTAGTTGCTGAAATGCTTGCTTTAAAATACTGAGTATCGTGATATTTTTTTTTTCTTTATTTAAGGAGCTTAGTGGGAAGTCGATTATGTCGCTCCGTATGTCCAAGAAAACATTAAATTAGCTCACGAATTTTTTCTATTCTTTATAAATTTATATTTAAAAGCATTTGAATGCCCTAAAACCATAAAAATATCAAATTCAATATTATATATTTTTTCAATAATATCATATTTATTTTGAAACTTGCTACCCAATTGCTACCCTTTGATAGATAAAAAGGAAGAGATTAGCATGACGTGAGCCTGATTCACTTAAATACAGAAACTTTAAAATTTGGCGTAAAATGTTTTAAATCGTTACACAGATTTCAAATCCAGTTTTATGAAGTGAAACTTCTTTATAGGGGTTGGAAAAAAATAAATGTAACATTTTTTCGTTACGCGTGACATTTTTCCGTTACGCGTGACATTTTTCCGTTACGCGCCATCTTTTTCTTATCCCTACCACGCCTGATTCGACGTATTTCTGTAAAGTTGCATTTAATAAATTATTTTTTGAAAAATAAGGTCATAAAGAAGTTTCACTTCTTAAGTGTGTACACTAGTACACGCACACATTTTTTTTTCTTTAAAGAATAACTTTATTTTCTTCAAAGAAAATAGAGTTAATTGCGAATATTCTATACCTACCTTACTAAAATTTAACACCCTGAAATTTGTTTTCCCATTCAAAAGAAAATTTTTTGTTAGTAATTCTATACCACCTGTGAAGTAGTCTAAGTTGACGTAAACACGAGACTTTGGAATAAGATAAAAGATAATTTTAATACGATAAATATGTCATTGATATCACCAGACCAGCGTCATTTCTGTACAGTATTTGTTGTTAATCCTTATCAATGATAACAGAAGTGACCATAACTGAAAAATTTTAAGATAAATGTAATGTGGCTCAGATTTAAGTATCTGCATCAATATCTCGATAAGGAAGTAAGCAACACTTGACCTGTCACATGTTAGAACAGAGACTACATGGAGCTGATTTTTTGGGTTAAAACTAAATTTTAATTGTGTTGCACCTGTAGATGAGTAGGAATATACTGAGTAGGATACTTTATCGCCTAATAAAATAATTCTATTTGGTATATTATTATGAACGCTATAATTTACATTAATTGATCTAAATCATGTCAAGCAATCATGACGTAAGCTTTGTAAGTTATTGCTTAGATTTACCTCTACTCTATAATATTATGTTTACCAACACTTCACTACATAGTATAAAACAAAGTCGCTTTCTCTGTCCCTATGTCCATATGTATGCTTAAATATTTAAAAGTACTCAACGGATTTTGATGCGGTTTTTTTTAATAGATAGAGTGATTCAAGAGGAAGGTTTTAGTATATAATTTATTATGTTGTAAACAAAGCGGGCGAAGCCGCGGGCGGAAAGCTAGTTACGTATAAAGTAGATTCCTCAACAGCATCAGTATCATTAAAAAGTTTTGTTTAAAAGCGAGGTCCCACAGTGATATGCTCACGCGTCAACTACTGTACCAAGGAGGCCAATAATAATAAAAAAGTTGAAAAGTTTTGTTTAGATTCATAATAATTCGTTCCAATGAAGACAATTTTTTAGATGAATGACGACTCCATAGCTCTGATTGTTAGACGATAGATAAATAAAATTGTAAATGGATGGATTTTTGCATTTTATAAAATATTGTTTAGCCGTGCAGATCTTTAATTTTATTAAAATAATAAAAAAGATGGGGGTGAGGAATGGAGTGGAATATCAAAGGCCGCGTAAGTTAAAGAATTTTTTACAATATTATTTATTTTATTTGGTATTATTTTTAAAGCAATAGAATTTCTATTTGAATACAATAACATGTAGTACGTAGAATCCATTGAAGTTAGGATTCACTGAAATTATTATAGAAGTTATGTTATACATTATGTTAAAAATAATATAATACAAGGAAAACGCTTGAAATAAGTGAAGTGGAAGTTATATTGAAAAATGTTTCATGTAAAGCGAAAGCGGAACGTAGGTACATTGGATATTATCTAATATTAACAGTCTTACTTTTCCATATAAAGCCGGCTACTCACGTATAACGCGAATCATGTAAAAAGAACGCTGGATGAAAGTGATGGGGTATGTTTTGGCATGTATCGAGTTTAGCACGAAAGTTATTTGCTGCTTATTTTATTTTTGAAGGAGGCTCTCGAGTCGTGGCTTCGCAACTACATATTTGTTATTTTTATACCACCTCACAACACCAAATAGACCAATAAATCGCCAATGCGCAGTTTAACCGTCAGCGTTCTTTTTACATGACGCGACCTATACCTGCCGTAGGGGCAATATTGGAACAATCTCGGTTGCGCGGCGGACGGAGCAATTTCAGCTGTTCTCTAAATTGCCCCTACTTTCCTATACACATTACAATCCAGGAACCAATTAAGGATGCAATTCCAATATTGCCCCTGCTGCAGGTACGCAGCCGGTTTTATGCAGTAGCAAAATAAATAAATAATGTTAAAGATTATGAAAAATATGATTTTTTTTCAGCGGGTTTCGGTGTGCGACACGTACAAACATTATTTTTATTCTTAGGTATGCTTTTGGCATATTGTATGAGGGTTAATATGAGTATAGCCATCGTAGATATGACGAATTCGGATAATGATTTGGTAAGTAAAATAATTAATATACAACTTTAATAATAACCTAAATAATTTCCATATTTTACAATAGTCCTGCATCGGCCGTGGACTGCCCAGGGCTGTATCTCTATAGTGCAGTCATGAGCAGGCTGCGGCTGGTGTCCCACAACACATTAAATTCTCTAAAGGGCCTCTGCGTGTTGGACCTGTGTCCCCACGTAAGCCTCCCAAAGGACCGGGTACCTTCCTTCTGGTGGTACCCGTGTATTATGGAGAGAAACCTAACTAATAATATAAGCATGAAAGCTTGTAAGAATGACTATTAAGTATGTATGTTTGTTGCTCCTACACGCAAAAACCACTGCATGGATTTTATCGATACTTGCCAGTGATGTAGTAAAATTAAAGCTTTGGAAATACTTGCCCGAGGGTTCGTCCCCGGGTAAAACCGCGCAGCACAGCTAAAGATTACAATTGAATAGTAATGATATTATTATGCTATAAGTAGTATCTAAACAATATTTTTATGCAATCTTAATCTTAATCTTAATACTATTATAAAGGCGAAAGTTTGTTTGGATGTATGGATGTATAGATGTATGGATTTATGGATGTTTGTTACTCTTTCACGTAAAAACTACTGAACCGATTACAATGCAATTTAGCACACATAAAGAGGGTAGCTTGGATTAACACATAGGATAGGTTTTATCCCGGAAATCCCACGGGAACGGGAACTATACGGGTTTTCCTTTGAAAACGCGGGCGAAGCCGCGGGCGGAAATCTAGTAATATTATAAAGAGGAAACGTTTGTATGTATGTATGGTTTTCACGCATAAACTACTGGACCAATTTTGATGAAATTTGGCACACATAATCTTTAGACCCTTTTTTTTTTTTTTTTTTTAAGTGGGGAAATCTTGCATAGATACCCACGGCCTCCGGGGAAGGGGCCGTGGGTTATGTCGGATTCCTACCGACCAAAACCCCACTGTGTTCCGTCAAGCCGCATCAACGACGGGGCCACGGGTATGGTAGAATTCTTCCGTGACATAATCTTTAGACCCTGAGAAAGAAGGCTACCTTTTATTGCGAAATATGTACCACGGGCGAAGCCGGGGCGGACATCTAGTATTACAATATTTTTATACAGGATTTCAATTTTTTTTTTATTTTAGGACAGAAAGATTAATATCAAAATGATTATCGCTCGAGTTAATAATATCTAATAAAGTAAAATATATAATAATTAACTATACACATTTCTAAGTACGCATCGGAGGCGTAAGCAATATTATGAGTATTTCTAGGAATTGTATTTCATTTGTGTGACATGAAGAAAATACAATAATTATTAGACATTCTTAAGATTATTACAGTACCTATATAAGTACTTCATACAATATCTATACATATAATAAATCTGTAGAAGGGTCAATTCTGTATATTGAAAATATTGAAAAAATAAATAGCAGGGGGTGTTACTGGATCGATACCAAACCCAAATATGTGATTAAAAAAATTTTTGTCTGTCTGTATGTGAAGACATCACGTGAAAACTACCGGTTCGATTTCGATGAAACTTGGTATAATTATACCTTATTATCCTGGGCGTAAAATAGGATACTTTTTATCCTGGAAAAATACGTAGAAAAAAAATTAATCTTAATTTTTCAGTTTTATCCATAGACGTTGTTCTGTAGAACCGCGAACACACGTTGCGTATTATTATAGGCCTAGCCGTATTTGGGTCCAATAGATATATTTTATAAGATGTCATAGTCAGAGTTACTCAAAATGGAGAAATAAACCATCCACGCGAAGACCGACATCCGCGCGGACGGAGTCGCGGGCGGAAGCTAGTATAAAATAATTCCATACATACTAGAGGTAAATTTAAAACAAGCTGTGCAAATTATATTCGTCATGAGTTTTTAGTAATAATAATTATTCTTCCTAGTAACCATGTTTCACTGTCTCATGGGAATAAATTTACATTGTTGTCAGAAAAAGGACATTATTTTTACCAGATGTTAAAGATGTGAAAAAACCTTTATTGTGTTGAATTTGATATTTTTGTTGTATCAATACAGCATTTAAATCTTATAATATAAAAATGAATCCCAAAATGTGTTGGTAAGCGCATAACTTGAGAACGGCTGAACCGATTTCGATAATTCTTTTTTTATTATATTCCTTGAAGTAAGAGGATGGTTCTTAAGTAGAGAAAACGTAAATATGTACAACGGGCGAAGCCGGGGCGGACCGCTAGTGCTTTATAAATAGAAATTAAAAAAATGTAAAAAATTCCCGAATGATGAAAGTCGCGGATTTGAATCCCGCCTCGTGATCGAATTTTTTCTTTTCTCTAAAATTTATATCTTTATTTTGTTTTAGTACTTCGATTGGACCTACGGCACGCAATCGATTATTCTATCATCTTTCTATTGGGGCTACGTGGTATTTCAAATCCCGAGCGGTGTTTTGGCGGGTAAAATTGGAGGGAAAATTTTGATAATCGTCGTGGTGTCCACTAATGCTGTATTGTCTTTAATGCTGCCAATAGCTGGGAAATTAGTAAGTTTTAATTTTAATATTAAGAATAATAATGTTTTAGCTTTATAACAATTATGGTCGTAAACATGCACATCATAAAAAAATATTAGTACTTTTTTAAGTTTGAGACACGTCATTTTCTTTTTTTCCATTATCAAATTCTCATATAATATGAATCTGAAAGCCTACAATCACTTAAATCACGACAATTTACTAGCAATGTAAATAAAATCGTTAAGTTAATTAAATAAGAATCTTTAATATGAATATTAAATTGTTTTGAAAATCACAGTAAATACCTTTTTCTTTCCATCTCAATTTTATTAGTCGAATCCTAACATCTTATATATAAAAATGAACCGCAAAATGTGTTGGTAAGCGCATAACTCGAGAACGGCTGAACCGATTTCGATAATTATTTTTTATTATATTCCTTGAAGTACGAGGATGGTTTTATTGTAGAGAAAACGTAAATATGTACCACGGGCGAAGCCGGGGCGGACCGCTAGTTATGTATAAGATTGTACCCACTTTTAATTAACTATCTTTCAGGGAGATTGGAAGCTAGTGTGCCTGTGTCGAGTCTTGCAAGGTCTATTCCAAGCGCCCCTATTTCCTTCTATGCATCAGCTGCTCAGCCAATGGGTGCCGTTAGAAGAGAAGGGAACATTATGCACGCTTGTGTATGCAGGTATATGATATTTTAATGCAAAGTATAAAATTAAGTCTGTCTGTTCGCAAACTCAAAATTAGTGCACCAATTTTTTTTCCAGCAGTTGATAGCGTGGTTTTCGATGTAGGTTTAAGTAGGTATATAATTTTAAACTAAGTCAGTAAAATGTAAACACGCATACATTTTTTATTTGGAGGCAGTAATGCCTCCAAATAAAAAATGTATGCGTGTACTAGAGTACACACGTAAGAAGTGAAACTTCTTTATGACCTTATCTTCAAAAAATAATTAACGATATGCAACTTTACAGAAATGACGTATTTCTTTCTAATCACACGTGGTAGGGATAAAAACAAGATGGCGCGTAACGGAAAAATGTTACACTAAATTTTTTTCCAACCCCGATAAAGAAGTTTCACTTCAATAAATATGGTTGAAAAATAAAACTAAAACGTACTCAACACATGAAATTACTGTATTATTATTTGTATTGTAACCAATCTTTGATACTTAAGTGTGCAAAGTTTGAATTAAATTTTTATTTTTAAGTGGGTCAAAATCGTGTTAAAATCGTATGTATATTGGTTAATCTATACTAATATTATAAAGAGGAAAGGTTTGTATGTATGGTTTTCACGCATAAACTACTGGTCCGATTTTGATGAAATTTGGCATAGATAATCTTTAGACCCTGAGAAAGAACATAGGCTAACTTTTATTGCGAAATATGTACCACGGGCGAAGCCGGGGCGGACCGCTAGTATATTATACATTGTAAATTTATTTTGAGTTTGATAGCAATGTTGCAGTTTTTATAAGTAGTTTAATCTTTACTTACGAGTGTAGTTTTATCATGGTAGATAGATTGTAACACCTACTTACACTTTGTTCTGTATACATTCACATTTGTTATGTTTTATTTTAATGAATGAATGAATGAATGAAATGAAATATGAAATAATTTATTTGCAGGAATTGTGGTTAATTACAAGGTTTACAATATATTACAATAAAGTCCGCACAATTCGCCATCAACTGGCATACAAATATTTTATGTGTATTTAACTAACTAAAATACAATATATATTTAGATTAATTTTAACATTTTACATTACAGTTATTATTATTATCTACCTTTCCTATCTTTAATGTTTACAAGCAAAGAACTCATTTATATTATAAAAGCAATGAGATTGCAGCCACTTTTTTAATTTAAGTTTTAAATTTTTTTAAAGACTGAAGACCATAATATTTCTTATTTTGAACATAATATGAAGGCTCTGATCTTAGTTTAATAAGTTGTGTTTTGCCACAATCATCATTTAATAGTTTGATCTCAAAATATTTTTAGGCAGCTTTGAAAGCTAGAATACGTTTTAGTTTAAAGCTTTTTCAATTTAGATCCGACATGGCAGAAATGTAACCCTATCGACTTTTTATTTTATTTTTCAGTATGCGAAACTTGTGTTGAGAGAACAGAAAAAGGAGGAGGCTTTTTTGAATTCGGTTAAAAACCAAATTAGTAAAAGTACCCATGTAGTTATTTTTTACATCATACCTACCTACACATAAACACGGCATAAATCCATTGAGATAATATTACTACGTATGGAGGAGACACCACGAACAAAATCTGTGCGCCATTTTTTTGCTCTAACTAAGTTTTAAAAATTATTATCTAGTTAGGTACTTACCGATGAAAGTTATTCCTTTGCACTTTTCCGTATTATTTGTATTATTTGTGCAATATAGTAACACACACGAAGGAATATTTGATGCGTTTCACTTTAAAACAAATAAAAAATGAGCGTGTAGTTACGCCATATGGCGTATGTTGAGCGGAACATAAGTGATGTAGGCGGTGTCGTCTCCATATGTATAGGTAATATCTCAATGCATAAATCATCTTTTTTCATTTTCTCTTTGTCTGTGTGAGTTCTAATCTTTTTTATACATAGCAAATTTCATACAAAGGTTTAGTAAGGAAAATAAATATTATCTACTGTATTATAGAAACGAAATAGGTGTTCAAACCAAATTGCTTTGTTCCAACCAGCACCTCTGTTTCGACAATTCGTGTTGTTGAAAATGTAAAATGGGAAATGGATATTGAATTTTCAATTGAAATATTTACTTTGGTACTACAGAAAATACTTTGAATTCCTTACAATGTTTGTACGTTTATTCTACAGCATTGTATATTATATTATGTGTTCTTTTCATATTTATGACTAGCTGTGTCCCACGGTTTTACCCGCAGTGCTCCGTTCCTATCGGTCTTTGTGTGTATATAGCCTCAGTAGCCTTCCTCAATAAATAGGCTATCTAACACAGAAAAAATCTTTCAAATCGAACTTTTAGTTCGACAGATTAGCGTGTTCAACCAAATGCAAACTCTTCAGCCTATTATTCGATTTTTAATAATAAGGAAAAGGCGTGTTATATAATTGTCTGATATATCTGAATCTCTTACTCTGAAAACTATCTAATATCTAACATAGAAAAACATTGAATCCGGATACCTACCACATAAGTGACATAACTAACTGCACAAGCATTTATTTCTTAAGAGCTGTACCTTTTCTACGATACATCTAGGTACTGCTCGTTATAATGCGTCGCCGCTTCTCCATACAAACATACCCTTTGAGATTTACCTTCCTTATAAAAAGTATGTCCTCTAAAGATCTCTTTACGTCAATTGCATTCAAGATGGTTGAATTTTCCATGCACTTTTGAACACGTAAATTGCAGGCGGTCTAAACGATATTCTTCATGAGAATCTCCATAGCCATATCATTTATCAAATTTTGAATTACTAGGTGTGGCACGCGATTTGACTCGCGGTCGAACCCGTGGCCGTAATCGTGTATTTCTATAACTCATATGTTATTCTGATTTATGTCAATTTATTAAATTAAATTAAATTTTCATCCAAATCCGTTCCGTAGGTTTTTCGTGAAAAATTAACAAACATACCCATCCGCACTAACTTTCACATTCACAATATTGTTAGAATAAAATTGTAATGCCTTATTATTGAAATGAAACTTTTTAAACGCGTTGAGAGTAAAATTTCAAGGTCGTGTCATGGCAATACCGTCACGTCATGGATTAAGGCGACGATTTTGGTACTTTTAATCTTAGAGGTTCCACTTCTGACACGTGTGCTCAGCACACACGATCTTATTTTTGTTTATTTTATCTGTATATTTTGAGACCAGTTTTTTTTACCGTCATCATTTTTGATACCTGCACCTACAAACAAAAAAAACAATGGTTGTTTCCTGAAAATCTAATTGACCGCCTTCTTGGTACAGTGGTTGGCGCTTGAGCGTAGAACCGAGGGGTCCTGGGTTCGATTCCCGGTGGAGACGAAGAAAAAAAAATGTCTCGGTCTGGCAGGACACAGAAGGCTGATTGATCACCTACTTGTCCCTAAAGAAAATCGATCAGTGAAACAGATGTATGAATAATGCATCTGCCCCTTACCCCACTACGGGGACACGGGACTTCACTTTAAAAATCTAATAAGATTATCCAGAATGTTTAGCCAACTAATTCTACGAAGCAATATTCCCCAGTTCCTTATAACAATATGTGAACACCACAGGCGCTAATTGCCGGGAAATTAATGTTCCCGAATGTTCCTTGAATGCGAAATTCTGCTAATGTTTATGTCGGCTTCTACAATAATTATTAACCCTTGGCTTTGCGATGCATTTGCTGTGCAGAATTAATATTATAATCGTTTAGACATGGATGTAAGAAATAAAATTATCTAAATAGCGCTTTCTGTTGATTATTTATTTGAACACAAACACCAAATTATTGACTATGCTTAAAATAGATACCGAAATCAGCTTTAGCTCAAGCTACTATTAACTTATTAAGTATTCTGTGCCTAAAGGTTGATTATTATCTAAGAATGTACTCATATTTTAATCGTTATTGCTTAAACTTGTCAAATGAAAATTAAGGATGCTCTTCGTCTCTTTCAAAAATTGTTAAAGTGGAGTACCTAGCTACCTACCTACAATATGTTTTATTAGAAACTAATATTATAAAGAGGAAAACTTTGTTTGTTTGTTTGTTTGATTGTAATGAATAGGCTCAGAAACTACTGGACCGATTTTAAAAATTCTTTCACCATTCGAAAGCTACATTATCCACGAGTAACATAGGCTAGGTTTTATCCCGGAAATCCCACAGGAACGGGAACTATGCGGGTTTTTCTTTGAAAACGCGGGCGAAGCCGCAGGCGGAAAGCTAGTTAGAAATAAAGTGAATAATATTATTTGAATAATAAGAAAATAACATAAACTACGTTCACTACGAACGTAAGATTAGGTTAAGTATTTCTAAAACAGACTGTACATTAGATTACTATTGTTTGAACAACTATAGTGTTACAGAAATAACTAAATTCCAAGACACGAATTGAGCAGTATGAGACGACGAAGCTTGCATAATAATATACATAGTTTTATAGCTTAGCTGTATAACTTCAGTGGATATTACTTTAATATACATAGAAACCTTATTTTAATTAAATCTTCACTCACAATATAATAATTGTTTTTAAGGTAATTGAATAAAATAAAACATTAAATTCAAACTCAAAACATTTATTCATTCAAATAGACTTCTAGAAGCGCTTTTGAATCGTCAAAATACATAATACAATTTACCACCGGTTTGGAAAGCTAAATTTTCTATAGAGAAGTGCTGGAAAAAACTCTATAGGTACTTGGCCATTTAATATCATCAAATATACTTAAACTACACCGCCTATAAAAATCCAATTATTTTTACTTCAAATTGTTCAAAGATAGTTATTAAGTTCTTCATAAAAGTGTGTCCAAAAATTAAACATACCTACGTAATACATTGCTTGTTACCAAAGTTGTTTTTTTTTTAATTATGCATATGCACAGAGCGTAGTGCAGTTCTGGGGGTTTGCTCCAGGAGAGGCAAGAGACTCTCTTTTTAAAACTACTAGTGGTCCCCCCCGGCTTCGCCCGTGATACATATTTAGTATCCTATGTCCTTCTCCTGGCTCTAAACTACCTCCCTGACAATTTTCAGCTAAATCGGTTCAGCCGTTCTTGAGTTATAAGTGGAGTAACTAACATGACTTTCTTTTATATATATAGATTTTGATTTTATTCACAGGTAGTACATTAGGAATTTTCACCCAAAACATTGTATCGGGTCTTCTGGCGACAGCATTTGGCTGGCAGTCAATTTTCTACGTGAATGGAGCTCTGGGCATCATCTGGACAATTGGATATGTTATCCTGGGAGCAGCGACCCCGGAACAATCCGGGTTTATTAAGCAAGACGAACTGAAGTACATTCAGGCGTCTTTGGGAAGGACGGAAAAACAAAAGGTAAGGAAATTAAGTACCTATCCTTTATTTTTATTAGAAAATATGTTAATTTTAAAAGAAAAGTTGTAAGAAGACTTTTTAATTTAAAATTACAGGAATTATGTTTTGGGTGGAGGTACAAAAATGCCTAATAATTATTATAATCTATACTAATATTAGTTTGTTTGTTTGAACGCGCTAATTTCAGGAACTACTGGTCCGATTTGAAAAATTATTTCGGTGTTAGATAGCTCATTTATCGAGGAAGGTTATAGGCTATATTATATTATCGCGCTAAGACCAACAGGCGCAGCTAGTAATTGATTGATATTTACTAACATGGTGCTCACTAACTTTGTGACTAGATGGAAAGATCTTAAAGGACTTTGTATGCGCTATTAAATAAGATAAATAGTTTTGATAAAAAAAATTACCTAATACTAATATATTTCTTATAACCGTTTACAGAATCACCCAACTCCCTTCAAGAAGATCATCAAATGCCTACCATTTTGGGCAGCAGTGGCAGCTCACTGTGGCCAGAACTGGGGCTTCATAGCGCTGATGACAGAAATGCCCACTTATATGGCTAAAGTACTGGACGTGAAATTGAGTAAAGTGAGTATCTTTATATATTTTCTATAGAAAGTAAGAGAAAGAAAAGAATGAATGGAAGAATGAAAATTCTTTATTGCGTTTAAAAAACACGAAAAAAAAATGCAAAACTTAACAAATAATAATTATTGTAAGGTGCGGGTTTATAGCTAGGTAGTGATTTCTACCAGGCAACGCTAAAAATAAAAGGAAATAAAACTAAGGCAGGCAAATAGTATCACTTACAAGTATTAGTAATAATATTTAGAGTCAAATAACTTGTGAATAAGGAATTAATTATATTTAAAGATATTATATTAGTTTAGTACAAGGATATGAAATATGAGTAATATGAGAGAATTAAGTAAATATTTATATTAATTCCATGAAGGAATATAAATAAATCCAATAAACGATCTTGAAGCTGTTTTTATTAGAATTCTAATGAAATTTGTGAACATCAATATAATATTAAATCTGTCCATATTAAACTTACGAGTGTAATATGTATGTATATTTCTTTGGCAAGCCCTATCTATCCCTTTAGATGGATTTTGACTTGTGTCGTTGTAATCATCAGAATGGTGGTAGTGACATAATGAGCAGTCGGGTTTTTTAATTTAATAATAATAAATAGAACGTGAGTGCCGAGCACACGTGTCAAGAGTGAAGCCTCTTTGGCAAGATTAAAAGTTCCAAAATCGTCGCCTTACTCCATGACGTGACGGTATTTCCATGACGCGACCTAGAAATTTTACTCTCAACGCGCATAAAGAGGTTTTACTTCAATAATAATATACTATTTTGTTACAGAATGGAATGCTATCAGCTCTTCCTTATTTATCTATGTATGTGCTGAGCTTTCCCATGGGCATGATGACTGATGTGATCATACGACGTGGATGGCTAAACGTCACTAACACAAGAAAACTGTTTAATAGTATAGGTAAATACCTATATTATCATGGAATTAATATAAATGTACATAGTAGGCCAGTGGAAATTAACATTAAATTCGCAAAGCACGATGTAGTTCTGCATTTATGGTATGTTGTTTGGATCAGTTAGGGTGATGTAAATCCCAATTTACAACTTCGAAAAAGTTGTGCTCGTTGCGCACCACGTGATAAACTGCGAAAATTTTGGACCTTTTTCACTTTTTGCTCTAAAAGTCATAAACTATGCGTTTCCGACAAGTAACATTCACTATATAAATGAAGCTAATAAAATTTGCAACAATTTAAGCCTAACCGCAGCTCTCTAAACCGTATAACAACTAAGCTGTGGCCTTTCAAAGATAGTCAGTTTTAACAGTCTCGTACATCAATGATTCCGTTATTGATGAAGGAAACTACACGAAGCAGGATAATACCTAACCAAAACTTCATCAACCTATTACCTATATGAACCCGCAATTATTATCTACTATATTTCCGCACGCGGCTTCGCCCGCGTCATCCACGTGGACAATATATAAAAATATTATCGCCACGCAAAAATATTTGCAAATATTCATATTAGTGTTTCTTACCTTTAAATAATAAAAGTCAAGTTTAATTTAGTTGATATAACGAGGGTATTCTGTTCTAATATTCTAAGTGTGCGTCCACACTGAATGCGCGGTGGCGGCGGCCTAGGCGGGCGCGACGAGCGGGCGCTCGCGGTGGCCATACCGACGCGCGAGCTCAAGTAGCGGTTCGACGTTTTTCGGGTGTTGCAAACTTTGGACGATTTGCTATTTTTACTGGACAGTCCGATTTTGAGATGAGATCATTATAGAAGTTGTACACGAAATAAATAAA
>CAJQZN010041312.1:32993-106972 GCA_907164685.1 Colias eurytheme
GCGCCCGCCTAGGCCGCCGCCACCGCGCATTCAGTGTGGACGCACACATTACCGCCGCACTAGGCTTCCGCCATAGTCATTTCAATGTGGACGCAAAGGCGCGTTTCATACGTTTGATATTTCGCGCCCGCCGTCGCAACCGCGCTAGGCTCGCAGTGTGGACCTGCACTAAATGTAATGTAACAAAGTATCTATATAATCTACTCGAGATAAAAACTGTTATCTGTCAAACTATTATACCTATGTCCAATATACGCTCTGTGCGTGTGCCAAATTTCATGAAAATCGGTTAAGCAGTTTTGCGTGAAGGAGTAACAAATAACCAAACTATAATACAAATAATATGATGAATAATTCCAGGATTATGGGGACCTGCAATAGCTCTTATCGGCTTATCCTATATGCCAGAGGGCAATATGTTAGTAGCAGTCATAATGCTAACTATAACCGTCGGTATGAACGCAGGGCACTATACAGGATACACAGTAAGTATTAAAATAAATAATTTAAGACTTACTTTTACATAGAAGTACATACAAAATTGGGGCCTTCAAGAAAAGAGCTTATTTGTCCATAAAAGGCCGGCAAAGCACCTGTAACACTCCTAGTGTTACAAGTGTTTATGGGCGGTGGTGACCACTTAACATCAGGTGGCCCATCTGCTCCTTTGCTTGCTCTGACATAAAAAAAAATACCAATTAATATTAAATGGTATACTTGGTCTATAAATCTAATAATGAAAACAGAAGTTACATTACATCACTATTTTATTTGCCAACACATATATTAGTACAAGAGTTAGAGTACCACAAGGATCACATCTTGGTCCATAATTTTATTTCATCTTTATAAATGAAATATTCAATTTTTCTTCTTTCAGCTCGTCTTAATAGATATGGCACCAAACTTTAGTGCCTCTTTGATGGGAATTTCAAACTGCTTTGCAAACATCGTGTCGCTTATCTCCCCCTTGATATGGGGTGTTATAATTGAAGATGAGGTTAGTCAATCATTATTTAATTCGTCCAATTTACTATTTACATCCGTTTCCTTTTCTTGGTCTCCTACAATTAAATAAAAGAAAGCGACATGTATCATACTAGATGAATTTGTTTATCATTAGACAACAAAATAACTCAATTATTTTTACTATATGATTTGTAGGTGTATTTAATGCAGAGCACGAATCTGGTATCTTGTCTTAAATTATATAATATACTAGCTTACGCCCACGACTTTATACGTGCATCCCCGTTTTTCCCCGTTCCCGCAAGAATTTCGGGAAATCCTTTCTTAGCGGATGCCTACGTCCTAACATCTACCTACATGCCAAATTTCAGCCCGATACGTCCAGTGGTTTGGGCTGTGCGTTGATAGATCACTATATCAGTCACCTTTGAGTTTTATATATATAGATTTGAATGTGTTAACTAGCTTTAACGAGATCTATAACATACTTAATCTAGTAATAAATATATTTCACGTTTACTCTTTTTAAGCATAAAAATATTACCTACTAATTGCAGAATCAATTCCATTTAAAATAATACACTTTTCAGTTATTATAATATCCCAGTGACCTAGTTAATACTAAAATGCTTGCTATTCGTTTGTATCAATAATTCTCAGAACCCATTGGCTACTTCAAAATAATTACTGGGGTTATATCGTCGTCAATCAAACCTTATTCAAAAGGTATTTGGTTTCTGATAGAAATGTATTGAACCGTTCCGGGTCTGAATTGCTGGTCTTTTGATAATATCTTATTTACAGCTATCCTTTAGAATATATGAGTATTGAAACTGTTATTGATTTAAACTATTTTATTAATTAAGAGCTAGTTTTAACCTTGTTACAAATTTATTAAGCTTGATCTTGATTATGTTCGACTGACTGACTGACAATACTGCAAGGTTTCCATAATTTTCAATGAAATAACAATAATAGATAGGTCAATTGAAATGATGAACTGATACGAAAACGCTTTCAAAAGTACATTCATTAAAAGCTATTTAAAAGTTTTAACAAACATTTTATTTATTTGTACAAATAATTTGTCTGATATAAATCATATAAGGGCCGATTTTTCAATGCTTGGATAAAATTTATCCGTCCAATAAAGTATTACACGATAATATTAAAATGTCACGTAAACTGTCAAATACGGGCAATTTGAATACGTTTTTAAAATGGTAGTTTTATACATTATTCGACGAATAAGTTTTATCCAAGCATTGAAAAATCAGCCCTTAATGTTATAAGGATATCAACGAATAGAGAAGGAAAGGCGAGACTTTAAGGAAAACCAAATTCTTCTGGAATTTAAGTTTTCTTGGTTAAGGTAAAATTAAGGTTAAAGGAAATATTCAGCATTATTGAATTACATCAATAAATATCGAAGATAATTTTTTAATCTCAAGTTGTCATAAGGCTTCTATTATCTAGTAAAAAAACTCTGAATTTGCATAAGAATTCTGTTTAATAATACTATCATTACAAGAACTTATATCCTTATATTGACTTATCGACATCAAATGTGATAATATGATTAAAACAACGACACTACACATACAGGGTGCTCAAAATGTGTATTTTTGTATTCTCTTCTCTTGAATTCAACTTAATAAATAATCTCAAACACATTTTATATAGAAATTATAGGAGGGATATTTTTCCCTTCACGCTTAATTTCCTTCAATTCGTGGAAGGCAAATCTTACCCGTATAGCAACCAGCAATCTTTGAGAATGTTATAATATTAAATTATCATCTGTATTAATCAGCCTGTCGATCCTTTTGCCTGAATCCATACTAATATTATAAATGCGAAAGTAACTCTGTCTGCCTGTTACTCAATCACGCCTAAACTACTGAACCAATTTGCATGAAATTTGGTATGGAGATATTTTGATACCCGAGAAAGGACATAGGCTACCTTTTATTGCGAAATATGTACACGGGCGAAGCCGGGGCAGACCTCTATAGTCCTTTCCACCTAAGATGATTTCTGTGACACATCGATTTTTGACACGTGTAGAGATGTCGGTTACTGAAATCGTATCAATTGTTTCTGATAATCGATAATATTCTATATGGAAATGAAATCGATTTGAATAAAGTACCAAAATTAGTTTTTTCGGCATTTCGCCAACAATTAGCTAAGGAAACTTAGCAAACAACAGCAACAAAAAGTCAACAATAACAATTAGTAACAATAACAGAATACCACGTAAAGTATCAATATAAAAATGCAACTTGTATACAAGGCTGACGCACTAGTACAGACGATTGACTCGATTGACAAACGATCACAAGATGGGCGCCGATTATATGATTTTCCAACTCTATGATTTTTCAACGATCCATTTCATGTACACGAATTGCGTAGGTATTATATTTTTGTGTTATTTTATTTTATTTTTCATTATATTAAACTAAACAATACTGTTTTTTATTTATAAGCTTACGATGTTTCATTTTTATATTTTTGGTAATAATGCCGCCATAAAATAAAAATATTATGCACTAAAATTATTTTGACTTTTTAAACATAAAATACGTAATTCGGAACACGATGAAGTGTCACAGGAATCATCCTAGGTGAAAAGGACTATAGTAAGTTATATATATATAATCATAACTATTCTCGTATTGGCTCAACTGTAAAAAAATTAAAAATTATCTTAGTCTTGATTTTTAATGAGAATGTATTTAACAATAAATCAGACTTTAGCAAATAATTTCAATTATATTAATTCTGTAACACGCAATATAAACTGCAAGAAAGAAAGCTGCGGCCAGGAAGCTGGTCTGATAAAATTAACAATAATCATCCAAATCATTATAGAATTAATAATAATTTTCTTAGACCCTTTTGTAACACGCTGTATAAGGGCATAATAACAAAACTTTGACAATCACAAGTGTTTGTGGGGTCGTCTTATCATACGATAAGATTTATATAATAAATGTTATTCGCAATAGATAACGTATGACGCCTCACGTGACGTATATTCGGGAAGAAGAGAGATTTTATTGACGTCAAACAATGATATTAGCAAATATAAATAGTACAAGATCTCAGATGAAATATGGACGATTGGGCAGTGCTAGTATGTGCTACCATCGAACGCCTACCCGCTAGCTTGGTCAATGGGCCAATTTCTAGATATTATCAGGTGATCTAGGTTACTTCACGTATTTTCTCATGACTACTTTTCAAATATCTATATATAACTACATATATAAAAGAAAGTCGTGTTAGTTACTCCACTTATAACTCAAGAACGGCTGAACCGATTTAGCTGAAAATTGGCAGGGAGGTAGTTTAAAGCCAGGAAAAGGACATAGGATACTAAATATGTACCACGGGCGAAGCCGGGGCGGACCATTAGTGTTTTATAATATATTGTTAAAAATAAGAAGTCAGCACTGCCAGACACTTCCCGTCGCCCATATTGCTTAACAGACGCCTTAAAGCACTCAAAAAATTGAAAAGTCATCGAAATAAATGAAATTCCATCAACGTCAAAGTAATATAACATGATATAGTAATATCACATTGTAATACTGTGGTAATATTATCATCATCGTGCAATAATTGTCATTAACATTTGCATAATTTTTACTTCACTACTAATACGAAGTTATCTTCAATACAAGACTTTTGCATTATTAGATTGTCATACCAATACCTTCACAGTACCTACTATTTTATCGATATTTGAGTTGAAAACGTTAAAAATATTCAATTTCCTTTACAGACTGATCCCGCAGAATGGAGGAAATGTTTCTTCCTCTCGTCTGGTATTTATTTCTTGACCAACTTGTGTTTTGTGCTGTTCGCGACATCGGTAACTCAATCTTGGAATGAACCGGAAAATAATGAAAAAAGTGGTATGTTTTAGTCGTTAATCTATATTAATGAAAAGGAGGGCAGATTTTTGTTTATTACGATATAACACAAAAACTACGGGGCTGATTTTGCAAATATTTTTACCATTAGGGACCAAGCGGGGGCCATCAGCATTCAATGAAATATCTGACAAAAAACTGACAAACTAAGGGCCTCCACCTTCTTTTATGAAGTCGATCAAAATGATGGACTGACTGCAACGAAATGTTCGCAATCGAATATGATATTAAATTCACATTCGAATTGTAATTATAAAACTTTGATCAATATAGTAATTATCCTGTCAATTGCATTAAACATTAAATGAGCGAGACAAGAAGGAGCGAGACAATAATTGTTCTCCTGAATTATCAATTAGGTTGGTAACTTGGTAGACACAGGGTGAGCAGCCTCGCGAAGCATTTACCACACGAACCAGCAGGGTTCCAATGTCACTAATGCCTGCAATACGGTACACCTGACAGGTTCACCTCTTGTTTGTATATATACGTAATATCATTGGTCATTCGACTATCCGTCAGCCAGTTGAAGCCTTCAATTGGCGAAAGCAAAACGATTAAGTAACATTCTAACTCCACAAATTGGTTAGTATGGACATGGCTCGGCTGTGAAAAATGACGTCAAACTCAAACATTTATTTATTCAATTAGACTTCTTTTAGAAGCACTTTCGAATCGTCATTACCACAGGTCATTACATATTTGTAACATTTACCACCGATTCGGAAAGCAGTATCTATGGAGAGAACCGGCAAGTAACTCCATAGTTGCTCTTTTAGAATCATGTCAATATTACAATTCAATTTTATTATGTAACTCACAAGTGCTTTCCTCAGCCGAGCCACGTCCACACTGACAGAGCTGCTTCGCGAGGCTGCTCGCTACGCTCTGTGTGAACTCCCCTTTAATTATTAACAATTGATAATACTTTTTTGTACACGGTAACTGATAGCTATTTTATTATTGAAAATTATGAAAATTAGACTATGTTAATGGGAAAATTATGTAATTTAATTTTATTACATAGATAGTGCCTATTTTGAATAAGAAATTTGAATGTTACGTTAATTAATGTTTATTAAAATCATTAATTAATGTAACATTATTTGATAGTATTGTTACAGATAATATCAAATTGTTTAATTTTGTTACAGATAATAAAACGGCCCGCAATGACTGAACAAGCTACTACCAAAGAACTAATTTGTACCTGATTTATTAAAACACATTTATTTAACTATTGTTTCATTGTAACCCAAAAATAATTTATGACTTTTAAGTCTGTGCGTAGGTAGATATCACTACATAGTATAAAATAAAGTCACTTTCTCTGTCCCTATGTCCCTTTGTATGCTTAAATCTTTAAAACTTCGCAACGGATTTGGATGCGGTTTTTTTAAATAGATAGAGTGATTCAAGAAGAATGTTTTAATATATAATTTATTAGGTTTCAGACAAAGCGGGCGAAGCCGCGGGCGGTAAGCTAGTATTATAAAAAATAAAGGAAGGGGTAAAACAATTAAAATACATTTTCTTTTTATAACAATGAGCTGGTCCTATTTTTTTATTTGACAAGCAGGCAAATCAGCTAGGTTGCGGATCAAAAAAGAGATAAGATACGTTGTTCTATTGCCAAAAAAAGTATATAATCAAATAAAACACTAATAAAATTCATATTGTGTACTTTGTTGTCAAAAAAATAGTTTTATTGATGTGGTATAATTGCCTTTTGCAAATAGACTTGATGGTATATTAAATGAGAGTTTATTCTAAAAAATAAAATAAAATATTGAATAATTCGAATAGGATAAAGATAAACCATCTTATGTAGATAAAAAATAAACATGTTATATATATAATATATAGATTGATAAAGATGTTGTTTGTATTGGTACTACTTTTAAAATACTTTTAAAGATACCTATTTATCTTTTGTCGGTACATACGAACAACTGATCAACTGTTTAAACAATATCTTAGATATCAAACAGTATATTTTTAAGCATGCTTTCACAAATGTCAACATTTAATTTAAAATTATATCAAGGCCGGTAGCTTTTAGCAAAAACTTGAGGGATAACCATTAACTTGTTATGCAAATTCATACATTTGTTTAATAGTTTAAAATTACATTTATCGTATACATTTGTTATTAATAACAAATTGTGTTTAAAATTATAAATAGTCTAAGACATTGATACAATTTTATTATTTGAATTTTGAAATAACAAGTATTACGTTTAAAATAATAAGTATTGTAAACCTATGATCAAAAACAACAGCAGTCGGTGCTAATACCGACTTAGTGGTGGTCGTGTCTGACAGTTATAAGTGGGTTGTGATGAGATAACGTCAATATATTATTCAAAACAAACATGGGTGTCGTGGAAGGTGAAAGTTTACGACCGAGTGAGTATTTTTTTGCTATTTTTATCATAAAAAAATAGATATTTCAGGACAATTTTCACACACGGCACGATCTGATCCCATACTAAGCTTTCGCTAGTGTTATGGGAACCAGATGGCAGATAAACATACATATTATTTAAATTTAAATATCTATATATATATTATATATACATATATATAAAACTCAAAGGTGACTGATATAGTGATCTATCAACGCACAGCCCACAGCACTGGACGTATCGGGATGAAATTTGGCACGCAGGTAGATGTTAGGGCGTAGGCATCCGCTAAGAAAGGATTTCCCGAAATTCTTGCGGGAACGGGGAAAAACGGGGATGCACGTACAAAGTCGTGGGCGGAAGCTAGTATACTTATATAGATAGGTAATTCACACCCAGACACAGAGCAAACACCTATGTTCATCACACAAATATTTACCCTGGGTGGGAATCGAAGCCACGACCTCTGACCTGTACGGCAGGGCCACTACCATCCAAGTCAACCGGTCATTCGCGGCATATAATAATATGTCGCGAAATTTTTAAGTATAATATGTGTGTAGATTACTTTAGAACGCTCGAAAGGGTATTAGATTTTTGTGGTAGATTCGTCTTTTCTTCTTCTTCTTTTTTCAAATGGCAACTCCCGAGATTCGTCTCAGAGACACCGCGAATGTCATAATTAAAAAAAAAATACAAATGTCAGTTTTTGGCGCCAAATTACAAAAAGTTATCAGTCTGTCATTGCGGCAATTAACATTTAGGAAATGAAAAAATGAAAAAAAAGAAAACAAGTGACAGGAAACAAATTACAGACTTAATTTGTGGCGTCAAATTACAAACTTTGTTTTCTATACCTCCGCTATAATTATTTTATTACAATTTTTTAGTACCTATATAATTGTTTAGTTTTCTTATAGATAATAAACGTATGTTTGTTTAATAAACAGTGTTTTATTATTTTATAATAACAAAAAATCTTTGTTTATAAAACAAAGTCGAGTTAGTTACGTAATTTAAACCATATTTTATAGCTCAATAATGGCTTGACCAATTTTTATTGTAAATTTAAACACAATCTCAAACATAACGTGGACACACATTTTATAATATTTTTATAATATAATATTTTGTGGTAAATGAATGTATGATAAAAATACAATTCATAATAATTAAACTTAAACAAACCCTATGGCTAGGCAAAACAGTAGAGATAATTATTTATTTCTTAACTAGCCAACGCACGCTGCTTTGCTCTCAAACATATTGGTTTTTCTCATTTTGCAACATTTTCATTGATGATACCTACATTTAACACAAGGCTATAACTTTGTGGTAATCCAAAAGCCTCCTATAATGTGTGCCCAATTCCGTGAAAATCGGTTTAGCAGTTTTTGCGTGAAGGAATAACAAACAAAAAAAACATACTAAATTTCGCATGTATAATATTACTAGCTGTGCCCCAAGGTTTTACCCGCAGTCCGCTCCTGTTGGTCTTAGAGGGATTATATATACTATGCCTTTCCTTCCTCGATAAATGAGCTATCTAACATCGAAAGAATTTTTCAACGACAAGTAGTTCGTGAGATTAGCGCGTTCAAACAAACAAACTCTTCAGCTTTCTAATATTAGTATAGAAGTATAGATTAGTATGATCAATGAATTATTGAATAAGAGCTATGTTACAAGTTGTAAAACACTGGACATAATGTAGATGTAGGTAATAGTAAATGAAAAAACTAATGATTTAAATGTACAAAGGCTTAATACGGAAATAATCTGCACAAGGCGACTCGTAAAAAATGTCGTCGGAAATACGACGCAGATGATTGAAACTCTTTCCTATTTCTTGATGTTTTATTTGATGAATAAAGTTAACTTAATATAATTAAATAGTGACTTTTATTTATTACATGTATTTTATTTATAATTACAATGTTGTAAATAAGTCCGTCAGTTAACATAGATGTTATCTATGTATTTAATATTAAATAAAGGTTAAATATATACCTCAATACATTCTTAGGTATCATCAGAATCAATTAAAAAAAGAATCGTCAAAACAGAAAATAACAGTTGAAGTCTGAGAGCTTCCTCCTTTTTTAAAGTCGGTTGAAAATAAGAAGGACAAGTGTAAGAGAATTGCTTTGATAGGAACAAGCTGCGGAAAACTAACATATACAGGGTGTCCCACTGTTGGTATACTAAGCTCAAAGGAGGTTATAGTTTTGCATACGCTGAGTACGTAAAAAATACTTAAAAAATTCCAGACGCATTTTTTTTTCAAATAGATGAAATCTTAAAACTCTATGTGTACACCCGATAGCAAGCAACCCGCCCATTTTTGCCACTAGAACGTGAGCTATCGTTTAAGATTATGTTTTCATAGACAAAATGCTTACATTAGAGAAGCGGTATATGACGGCTGCGCGAAGCTAGAGAAGAAAACATGGATTTTCAGGAAAAAAATATCAAAAAAATTTTAACGTAATTTTGTTGTTTATGTATTTTTTACGTGATCAGTGTATGCAAAAATACAAGTTCCTTCGCGCTTAGTATACCAATAGTGTGACACCCTGTATAGGTACAAGTAAACAACTATAAAGAAATAATAATTATATTGTAATTTACATTACTTCAATCATCAGTCAAGCAAGAAATACATTTTTGGAATAACTACGCCATTTGCAATTATGCCAATGTAGGTACTTTATTAATACAGTAGGCACTCTTTCACACAAATAATTATTTATTTAATACTAGCGGTCCGCCCCGGCTTCGCCCGTGGTACATATTTCGCAATAAAAAGTAGCCTATGTCCTTTCTCGGGTATCAAAATATCTCCATACCAAATTTCATGCAAATTGGTTCAGTAGTTTAGGCGTGATTGAGTAACAGACAGACAGACAGAGTTACTTTCGCATTTATAATATTAGTATGGATGACAAAATTACGAATGCCTTTAATTTAAAACTAAAAATACCTCATAAGCAAACCGACAAAAACATAAATAATTAATCAATTTATAGCTAATTAGCGAAGTATTATAAATTAATATTCAAAGGTTTTTATTGAATTTTAATGCCTTAGCGCTTGAGAAAATGAAAACCACATAGCTGATTTCTATTGAGTTTTCTTTTTCAATTTTTATAGGAGCAGTAAGTGTGGGTACAAAGAGAAATAGTTAAAATTTAACCTATACGATTATACATTATAAATTTATGAATCACAAGTTTTCATCCCGCGTTTTCAAAGAAAAACCCGCATAATTCCGGTTCCTGTGGGATATCCGGGATAAAAGTAGCCTTTGTCTTATTTTGGGTCTTCAGCCCCGAAGTCCTGATTTCGATTCCCAGCGAGAGCTAAGAAACAATTGTCATACCTACATACAAAATGTAATGGTGATCATACACTTCTCCGTAAAGAAAATTGATCAGTGAATAGGTATCTAATAAAACTTAATAAGGTTCTATAATCTATACTAATATTATAAAGCTGAAGAGTTTGTTTGTTTGTTTGTTTGAACGCGCTAATCTCGGGAACTACTGGTCCGATTTCAAAAATTATTTCGGTGTTAGATAGCTCATTTATCGAGGAAGGCTATAGGCTATATACCATCACGCTGCGACCAACAGGAGAGGAGCCACGGGGGTGAAACCGCGCGGAGCGGCTAGTGTTTAATATAATTCAGTTTTTGCATAATTTCGCGTTATGACACCATACTTAGGTTCAAAGCAAAATGACCTGAAAGTACTAAGTATATAAAAGTTAAAATCCTATGATAGATAAATTGGAAAGTATTTTTTGCCGATAACCTGCTTTGCCATTATATTAAATGTATGACAATTATTATTTAATAACTATGCTATTAAATTACGATAGTGAAATAATCTTTTTTATTTTCATTGTATTAAATCCATACTAATATTATAAATGCGAAAGTAACTCTGTCTGTCTGTTACTCAATCACGCCTAAACTACTGAACCAACTTGCATGAAATTTATTAATTTGCATGAAAGGACATAGGCTAGTTTTATCCCGGAAATCCCACGGGAACGGGAACTAAGCGGGTTTTTCTTTGCCTGCGCGGGCGAAGCTGCGGGTGGAAAGCTAGTTATGAATAAAATATTATGCTTTTTATTTATTTTGATGATGGTAATGGTAACTTATTTATCGCTGATATTTTTTAAATTAAATTAAATTGTTCTGAATATTAACGTGTGTGTTCGATGGTAAATGCAATTTATTGTAAAAAAAAACGTTCATGTTTTAAAATTCATCAACATCCTGTTATCTAATACATATTATAAAGGCGAAAGTTTGTAAGGATGTATGGATGTATGGATGAATGGATGTATGGATGTTTGTTACTCTTTCACGTAAAAACTACTGAACCGATTACAATGAAATTTAGCACACATATAGAGGGTAACTTGGATTAACACATAGGATAGTTTTTATCCCGGAAATCCCACGGGAACGGGAACTATGCGGGTTCTCCTTTGCAAACGCGGGCGAAGCCGCGGGCGGAAATCTAGTGTCTAAATCTAGTCTAAAGAACAAGTGGTTCTTGGAATGGTTTCCACAATTATTTAGCAAATATTAATGAACTATAAGGCATAGACAAATAAATGAATGCATTATGGAATCTTCATCCTACGCATTACTTCTGGCCTTTAACCGCGGAGATATTAATCAAAGCAAAGGGCATCCAGTAACTATTGCATCGTGGGTTCGAAGAACATCAACTGAGTCGTAATATTATTTTACACACTAGCTTTCCGCCCGCGGCTTCGCTCGCTTTGTTTTAAACCTGAAAATTATTAGTGAATCACTCTATCTGTAAAAAAAAACATCCGTTGCCTTGTTTTAAAAATTTAAGCATTCATAATGACGGACAGACAACGTCAGAGACTTTATTATTTACTATTTATTATTCTTTATTTTTTATTCTTTATTAGGGATAATAAACAATTTACTATGTAGTGATGCTACACATAATGCAAAATTTTGTTTAATCTATAATATGTTTATACGTAAATAAAGCCCCCCCCGCAAGTAGAAATAAATGAATGAAATGATAGCCATAATCAAAATTTACAAACACTAACTTTCAATAATCACATACACTCTTTTATTTATTTAATAGTTGTACAGATCGGTATAAACTTAGAACTACTTATAGATAGAACAGAGTACAACTATTTTGGCGGCTTTATCACTTAATAGTGATCTCTTCCAGGCAACCACGGTAAAAGGTAAACAAGCAAAATGATCACTACTTTTATTCATTGCACGCTATAGTATGGGAATTCATTTCGACACATCTCTGAAGTAACCAAAACAGAAAATGTAGCCCACAATATTTTGTAATCTGAACCTTTGATATAAACAGATTCTAATCTATCCGTTTGAATTTTTAGGTCTGTCAAAACTGCCACTGAATTTATTTAATGTTTTTTCATTTTCATTTCAGAGGGCCTCGGGGTCCGGCATGCACAGACCTTCCTCCTTTTTATGGCCATGCTGTTGGCGTTCTGCATGCGCGTCAACATAAGCATGGCTATTGTAGACATGACCAATGAAAACAATGAGACGGTAAGCTTATCATAATCCTGTATTAAACGAGGAAACTAGGATTATTAGGTTACATTATTAGGTGTATAGGGCAAAAATTATTCGGCATTAAGGTGCTTTTCCACCAGAGATGTGCGGGTATGCGATGGGAGGGATATGTTTGTAAAGAACCAATCGCTTTATTTAGAGTTTGAAGCCATACTATTGGTTCTTTCGAAACGCATCCTTGAGCAGAAAAAAAACAGGATTCAGGTTTAAGTATGCAAAGGGGTCAATAGATGGCTCCCTGTTGAGGAAGAAACTACAACAGATAGGCTTGTAGACGAGTAAACAGACAGACAAAAAATAAATAGTACAGGTATTCTAGAAGACAGATTAATAATTAAAGCCGCATATAGATTGATAAACAGATAGACAGCTACTAGTAAATAAACAAGTAGTAATACATACAAAAAATATATAATAAGACACGTAGATAGACAGGTAAGTAATAACTCAGGCCCCGGAATCACAGACACAATAGAAAATCTATTGTGTCGTGGACCGATCGGGCCGTTCGGGGCTCAATGGGATAAATACAATAGTACAATTGCTTGGAAGTACAACTTGTAGTAAAAAACTTGTGTCCAAGAAAGTTACCGATTACTTTCTGTCGACCTTAGTTTATCAATATGTAAAACCTAGTCAAAATAATCAAAAAGTACACCTACACTTACACCTTTGATAACTGGTTGGTCACTAACCAAACGATAAACATGAAGGTTATAAATAAAAAACGAAAAAGGTCACTGCTATTGCAGTATTTATTTTGAAGAACAATTACTGAAAACAGATAAAAAAAGATTTAAAAATAAAACTTATCGCGCGTTAAGTTGATAAAACAGTCATATAATTTGCTCGTTAAATTAAGGGTCAAATAATGTATAGAAATAACAAATTTGATGAATAATTATCGTAAGTTTTACAAGAGGTTATCTCGGATGGCGTCTGGGTTAATAAGACAATGATAGTACATGTATCCCTCATTATTGCAAAATTTCCATTCATAGTGGAATTATTTGAATACGACAGACCAAAAGGGTTGTTATAAAATATTATGATTTTTGTAGTGCTGCTATAATAGTGTGACTAGAGTCTTTTTTCTGTAACGGAGAATTTAATCCACTAAAGATTCTCTGCTTGTTGCACGAAAGAAGGATCTTATAGGAATATACATACATAGGAATTATAGCCATCTAAAGTTTCACGATGGACAACAAACGATATAGGTAGCACATTTCTAATATGAACGAACGAACGACCCGATAGTTTCTAATTATTGTCTTGAAATATTATGACAAATCAAAAAATTCTACTATTGTTAGATCATGAATTATTTGCTTACTGGTTTTAACTATGTAGAAAGACGCTTTTGAGTGTGAGATGCTTTCCATCATCTATGACAACTGATTAAACAGTTTAAATAATTATCTCAATTATTAAAATTGTTTCAATTCGAACTTGGTATTCAATATAAATGTATAGTATCGACAGTATCGTATATTCGTGTATCGTATATTGTGACAAGTTTAATGCTTTAAGATAAACTTTCTTGTAACTTTGATAACTTATCGAAATGAAGACAAAACTATATCATTTTATACTCTTATCATTCAAATCATTGATATCAAACATCTACGTTAGTGGTATTTTCTTGTGCTTCTTCTTATTTTAGTCATCTTTATCTATATATACGTATATAAAAATGAAACCCGTTTTCCGTTGTCACGGCATCACGTGTGAACGGGTGGACCGATTTCGATAATTTAATAAAAAAAAAATTATAATATTCCTTGAAGTACGAGGATGGTTCTTATGTAGAGAAAACGTAAATATGTACCACGGGCGAAGCCGGGGCAGTCCGCTAGTAATAAATAGATGTATTCCTGAAAAGATACACACAGCCATGTTGTCTTAATCCACATCTAGACCGCTTCGCCACCCATAATCCTACATTAAATTTGTTAATAGATACCAATTTTAAAGGCTTGTCTTTGTTATAAGGCGACGATATTAAAAAAATTGAAACCTAATAGATTTAAAATTGAAATATATTTTTTCTAATTACTTTAAAAAGTACTAAGAACGCGACAAAAGTTTTAATAGCCACCAGGCTCAGTGAGACGTGACTAAGTTCCAACAGTCAATGAATTTGTTCCAAGTTTTAACCAGCTTCTGAATGAGAAACGAATTGAATTACATAAAACTTATGTTACGACTGCGCTATTTCAATTATACTATCAGCTTTTGTAACTGATTTGGAATTTCAAGTCTGCATGAGATTGAAGACTAATTTCCATTTGTAATACTAGCTTGTCATCCGCGGTTTCACTTTGTCTAAAACAAACTATATACCTTCCTTGGGAACCACTCTAAATATGAAAAAAAAAACTGCACCATAATCCGTAGGGTCAGATATATACAGCGGGAAGCGACTTTGTTTTACTAGTGTACTGTGTTGTTAATTCCTTGTTATTATATTAATATTATACAGGGTGTCCCACTATTGTTATACTAAGCGCGAAAGGGCTTGTAGTTTTGCATACACTGATCACGTAAAAAATACTTAAACAACAAAATTACGCCAAAAATGTTTTGCTTCATTTTTCCTTAAAATCCATGTTTTCGTCTCTAGCTTCGCGCACCCGGCATATACCGCTTCGCTAATGTCTGTAATTTTGTCTATGAAAACGTAATCTTAAACGATACTCACGTGCGGGTGGCAAAGTTGAGCGCGTTGCTTGTTATGGGTGTACACATAGAGTTTTAAGAATTCATCTATTGGTCAAAAAAATTCGTCTGGAATTTTATAAGTATTTTTTACGTACTCAGCGTATGCAAAACTATAACCTCCTAGGGGCTTAGCATACCGTTGCTGGGACACCCTGTATAACAAAAAAATTGCATTATCTATGTTAGTTTAACGGGCAATTTTTTATTTATTTGTAAGCCTATTATAAAAAGAATCAAGCAGGTCTTCACTATTTTCAGTCCTCTACAATTATGCAAAAACTTGTTAAAGTAGTAGCTTATAAATTCGCTTGCAATACTATAGATAAACACGGATATTGATAACTTAGGTTAGCCTCCGCAAACGTGTTTCAAGTTGTCCTAACCATGACCGACTGCCAGGGTGACACCAGATTTTAAATTAAAATAAACAACAAGCAAGATGTCTTTTATTAGTATGCTATAATGCTATGTTATTTTATTTTTAGCTGATATAAACAAACTTAAATTTAACATAAAAATATAGCATCACTATCATATCGTAATATACGAAGATAAACAAATAAACGAAATTGTTGTTGGTGTTTATCATGTCAAAATACCAGTTTTTATCTGCACTTACATGATTAGTGTGAGTGTTTGAAACGAATTCCAAATCCAATCTAAAAATACAGGACCGATTTGAAAGATTATTTTCTGAGGAATACTTATGCTATATTTTAGTGGATTTTTATATTATCAGGTCTTCCCGATCCCGATTCCATAATTATAAAGAATTACGAGCAACTCACCGGGAACATAAAAATTAGATACATAAAAAAATACATGTAACTTACCTTTCAATAATAATTATTCTCTCAAAGATTTTCCGTATAGTAAGTAAATATTTTGACGTAACTTATTAAACCGATAAGATTCACCGTTAGAAACAGGTCCCAATTAATTAGGTAGGTAATAAATGAGTTAGTCACATGTTTTTTACGATATCCAAATGTGTATTTTAAATTTGCATTGCGATTACATTTAATTTGAGGAATACTTGGTTGTTAAAAAGTATATACGTGCAACAAAAAACCTATAAAATTCGTTGCAGCCATTTAGTAATAAGCTTCGAAAAAATAAACAGAAAATCAATTTAATTTAGTGTAGTTATAAGAATTGTTAAATGTGTTTAATATGAAAGTAATATTAAACAAACACACACACACACACACACACAAATAATTAAAGGATATTTTAAAGTTTACAACCTTCGGTTTTAAAAATATATTTGCATAGTGAATGTCGTCAATCGTGTTTGATATAGGGCAATGTCTTGCAATGTAAAAGAATAATATTATAATCCTTAGGGTACTCAACCTAGACATCTTGTTCATTAAACATTTAACACAGAATTCGGTTTAATGGGCAAAAAGAGCTTAAAAAAGAGCCGTAAAACTAGAAGATAGAGCATAAAAATAAATGTGAGGGCAAATGTATCTGACATTTAATTACGTTATTTCTTCTACAGGTTTGTTCAAAATTTGTCACATTATTTTATACATAATAAGTTATGTTCTACAAATAATTTCATCATTTATTATTCCTAATTAAATCTAACATACATAATTTATACATTTTCTTTACACATATATTATTTACCCCTAAGTGCTTCAAAATATTTTTATTATCACCTTTATATTCCATTTCTGTTCATGTATTCATTGTACACACCTTGTACTCACAATCTTCTTATATATAAAAATGAATCGCAAAATGTGTTGGTAAGCGCATAACTCGAGAACGGCTGAACCGATTTCGATAATTCTTTTTTAATTATATTCCTTGAAGTACGAGGATGGTTTTTATGTAGAGAAAACGTAAATATGTACCACGGGCGAAGCCGGGGCGGACCGCTAGTAAAGAATATTTCTTTCCTTGATTCCTTTCAATATCATCAAAGTTCTCTCTTTACAGTATTTCGACTGGAGCTACAGCATCCAGTCCATGATCCTCTCCTCATTCTTCTGGGGCTACGTGATCCTGCAGATACCTGGTGGTGTCCTGGCTAGGAAATTCGGGGGAAAAGTGCTGATCACCATCTCCGTTGGGGTTAACTCTTTGCTGTCTTTGTTGATGCCATTTTTGGCTAAACTTGTGAGTAACCTTACTAATATACCTATAAAGAATATGTACCTTTATGGACTCAGTTTATTTTAACACTTTATTCCAATCTATCTTAACACATATTTTATCTTTTTTCTTTATCTGAATGAAGTAACAATTTAATTATATATGAAGAATGAAATCCTTGTAGCCTTAGCGAAGGAATAATTGATTCAAAATTAAATTTTGATTAACACTGAGCACTGTACTTGGAAATAATTTGGCCACCTACGTAAATTTCAAAGGAATTTTTCCCAGCCACTAATTCTTAATAACTATAATAACTCCTGCTTAAATGTCAAATTTCCAATATTCCAGGGAGGTTGGCAATTAGTGATTGTTTGTAGAACTCTTCAAGGTCTGACCCAAGCTTTCGTTTACCCTTCCATGCACCATTTAGTAAGCCAGTGGGTTCCACTAGAGGAAAAGGGCACACTAACCACTATTATTTATGCTGGTGAGTAGAAATTGAAGAATATAAACTCAAACTCAAACATTTATTCATTCAATTAGACTTCATAAAGAAGCACTTTTGAAACGTCATTACATACATATTTTAAAATTTACCACCGATTCGGAAAGCAGTATCTACGGAGAAGAACCGGCAAGAAACTCCATAGTTGCTCTTTTAAATCATGTCAGTTTTACAATTTTACAAAATACATATGTAACATCATAATATATTATAATAACATGCCAAAGAACTGCCCTGTGGTTTTTTCGCGACAACCCTCCATGGGTTTTTATCGTCCATATATTCCTGAATACTGTAGTACGCTCTCTGAACTAGTACATTTTTTATATAAGTTTTAAATTTAGAACTACTAAACTCTTTAATATTTATTATTATTATTATTATTTAAAACATCATATTCTGTTGATCTTTTTTCTTTGAATCTTGAACAGTGAAGTTTTAACTTGAACTATGAACGTATTAGAAGACTCTATCTACATGCTATCACTATCACTTCACTATCACATATCTATGCGTGTAAATGAATAGACTACTGCTACTGTTTTGAGTTATATTATTCCCTTTTAGTATCGTACGTATTTTTATTTTTACGTACGTATTTTTATCGTACGTATATTTATTTCCCTTTTAATATCGTACGTATTCGTTTGGAGGATGAACATTTATCAAAAAAAAAGAAATATATTTATTGAAGGAACCACATTTCGTAATTTTCTCTTTCTTTAAAACTTGATAAAAAGAAACATCGTTAAAAAAATATTCACAGCATGTCTCTTTGTAATTAAAGATTTTTACAAGGATTTTTCGCTACTTTTATAATGAGGTTATGTTCCTAAATTATTTGTTCGATAAGTCCGAAAAATATCCTATTTTTACCTCACTGCGAAAGATGGAGAGTTATGTTACACGAGTACGTATGTATGTATATATTTTCTTCTACTCGAGTATGTATATATTTTCTTTGTCATGCCCTACAGCCCAAACCAGATTTTGACATATAAGGCAAGTTTGCAATCATCAAAATGTGTAGTGGCATAGGCTTCATTTTACAGGCAAATTAGCAGGACTTTTTTTTATAGTGATAATAATTCTTGTCACAAATTCCAGGTGCTCAGCTCGGAATTGCCCTGCAACTTATAGCCTCTGGTTTCCTGGCTGAAGCCTGGGGTTGGCAGGCCATCTTCTACGCGACTGGCAGTTTGGGGATGGTGTGGACAGTGGTGTACATCTTCATTGGTGGTGCTTGTCCAGAGGACTCGAAGCTGATATCGCAAGAGGAGTTACTGTATATACGGACGTCGTTAGGAAGAGTTGGTGAACCAAAGGTAAGAAAAGGAAGTTATAATTTTCTTACTAGGGTAAAACGAAGTGAGATATTAAGCATGCATTCGGTATGACAATAAATTATTGTTTATTTGGTTAAACCTTGAAATTTTTTACTTTAAGGAGGTGAAATCAGTAAGTTTTTTTTAAATCTTCCATTGCTATTGGGCTTAAAATATATCCAATATACTTTTTCTCGTTATAATTATTATTCTGATCATGAATTTAAACTATAAGCACAGAATACATAATAGTAGCTAAACGCTACAGAACGGACACTCTCCGCCTCCCGCCAAAATTAAACTTACCTCACCCCGCGCGATCATGATTAAAATGGGCCATATTTTTCGGCAAGGACGATACGCAACGAAGATTGACAACATTAATCAAATTGACTTAAAGTAATTTTATTATTTTGGATTTGTGATTATAGTTTTTCGTAGAAACTGGTTAGATATTGTGCTGTTTACAGATGTATTTCAACAGAAAAACGCGAATTTTTTTACGCTAGCTGCTAGTCACAAATGTGCCAACCATAAAGCACACACATTTGCAGTCTCTACAGTGTGACTGTCAAAACGATAATTTTGTATGGAGTGTCCGGGGTGTGCTATAAGTTCCACCTATAACTAATTTGGAACAGGTTCGAATATAGGTACAGTGGTATTTATTATTGATTTATATTTTATTGCAGCGATACAAAACTCCTTGGTCTAAAATCATCTTCTGCCTTCCATTTTGGGCGGCAGTGGTCGGACACTGCGGTCAGAATTGGGGCTTCTTTACCCTGATGACTGAAATGCCTACATATATGGCTAAAGTACTTAATGTTAATTTAACTAAGGTGCGTATTTATAGTATTTTTTTATGAACTACCAAATATTACATTATTTTTGCATTAATTTATACATTTTCTCTCCTATTCAAATATTTAGTAGGCATCAAAAGTTTGTCTGTTTATTAGTAATGGAAAAAAAAACATGCTCTTAAGTTAAGAAGCGAAGTATATTGTCCGCATAACGTTTAACTGTATAAGGCAATGACTCTATTATACAAGACTCTTTTTTATATAATATCATAGGTATAAGGTATATTATGATACATTGAAACATAACCTCAAAATTTATTATTATTTCCTTTCAGAACGGAGTGTTGTCATCATTACCATATTTGGCGATGTACGCTCTCAGCTTCCCCATGGGCATTATGACAGATTTAATCGTCAAAAAGGGTTGGCTTAGTGTGTCGAATACCAGGAAATTGTCCAATTCTATAGGTAGGTTTATACCTATTGTAAATATTATACGACGAGAGACAATGAATAAATTTTCATAAACAAATCGATTCTTGGGCTTATCATGCAGCGACACCTAGTTTCAAACTGACTGAAGCCTGCTATCTAAACTGTGTGATAAACTTACTCATACAATTAGAATTTTGTTTGAATCTATACTAATAGATTATCCGTATAGGCTATATTTTATCCCGGAAAACGTAAATATGTACCACGGGCAAAGCCGGGGTGGACCGTTAGTAAATAAATTAAAGAGCTTGCAATAAATAATAGTGTCAACACATGGTTAAACAATGGTTTCGCGTGCCATCGGGATACCGCTACCCACAGTGGTAGCCGATACGGCCCTAATCTGAACATGCCTTTATTGAGAAGTATTTTTTAAGACATTTTTGAGTCCCATTAAGTAACGGGACTCAAAAATGTCTTAAAAATAGATAAAAGGGAGATAAAAATGTTCAGTTTCAGCATCATCATTGAACATCACTAAATTAAAGACAATATAGCTTCATGTTTCCTTATCACCCAAGAGGCAAGAATATTATTTATCTGTATAGTAAACAACTTTAATTAAATGATAATTGTACATAAATATAGAATAACATGCATTTTACAGGTCTTTGGGGTCCAGCCGTAGCTCTAATAGGTCTATCTTACATACCTGAAGGAAACATGGTCCTCGCGGTTATCATGCTGACAATTACAGTTGGCATAAATGCTGGCCAATACACTGGGTACATGGTAAGTTACGAATTTAATTAATTCTATTAATTATATTTATACTATTAGTTATAATTTCTTATTAAAATAAAACTGCTAAAGTTTAAGTAATAATGGTTTATGAGTGGCAAAAGACGAAGTTCAATAAATTTATTTTCGAAAGCTGTTTTTAAAACGCCTAAAATTATAACATATTACATAGATAGTATAAAGATGCAGATTCACAACATTCCATAATTCTAAAATATTTTTTTAATAATAGAAAGAAACTAAATAAAAAAGTAAGTATGAAATATAAAATTTAAGTGCACCAAGGGAGGAATGTGACTTAAATATACGGCATATAAACGTACGCCTCGAACATAAAAGTGTCCATATTTTAATAAAGTAATTGTTATAAAAAATTTCCCCTTTCACTTTAGCACGATGTTGACGTAAAAACATTGCATTGCTTTTGTTTTTTCGCCAGGCGTTATACATTACATAGATTACGTGTAGCACAAAAGATATAAAAGTTCACTTTTCCTGAAAGGGCGGGAAATTTTGTTCAAAATTTTCTTTGATAATACGAGTATAAATTATTACATGTTAGGTATACCGGAATATTATTTGGTTTTCATTGGTAGATATCCAAATGACTATTTTTTTAAATTATTACCATAATAATAATATGTTTATAATATTATTATCACCTTAATCTTTGTAATTTTCTTTGATTCCATTACCTACATGCTATTTGTGAACAAAAACCTCCTATGTTTCCTAAATTTTATACACGGTCATTAATATTATACTTAATTATTCAATATTCGTATTTAAATAATTATAATTACAGCTAGTGTTCATCGACCTGGCACCAAATTTCGTAGCAAATCTTATGGGCATATCGAATTTCGTGGCAAACATAGTATCTATCATAGCACCTTTAGTATGCGGATTTATTATCAAAGATGAGGTAAGTTGTTGTATTAATTTAATTAATTTCGCATTTTCCTGGCTATTTCAATTTGGTGAAAACCTATATATCTATTGGATTGTACGTTTATCTACAAGCTTCTTTGAATAATCTTTCATTCAAAACATTTAAAATTATTTAGAAATAAAAAAATACCTATATACCTACATTGACCTATATAAAATCAGTTTACTTGAGTATGGTTTACAATAATTCACGCGAGCGAAGCAATAATGTTGTAAGACAGTCTTCAATACAAACATAATATGATTAATATAATTCAAACAAATAAAATTAATATGTATAAGCAAAATAATGTTACTTAATATAAAATCTTTCCAACTCCATGACATTTTCCAGTCGGACCCCGCTGAGTGGCGCAAAGTTTTCTTCCTGGCGTCAGCTGTGTATTTCTTCACAAACTTATTTTTCATTCTGTTCACGACGTCAGACAGACGGCCCTGGAATGACCCTGAAGATGAAGATATTGGTTAGTATTAATATTTCTTACTGGCTTTGCTTGTACACTGATGAAGATTGGCCGTCGGAAAGATTAGTACCAGCTCAGAAACCTTCGTGGCCTCATGCACAAAACTTTGCTGAAAATCATCACATGATTAAATACTTATTTTAGGATCATATAAAAAACAGCCGATAAACATTAATTGTATATTCATAGATTTTCTTTTTAATCTGTTTAACTAACTTTCGCATAAAATATACCATACCTAAATGTACATCATTATTATGGTAAATCGTACGTAATTTTGATGTCATAAATAAATCTCTATAGCTCGTAAATTCATAGATTCAACTTGAAATACCCAAATAAACATTTCATATAGATTAATTAATAATCTTGATTTTTTTATTAATTTTATACTTAATATTTCTTTTTCAGAAACAAAGCAAGATAATGCTGTAAAGGCATCGGAAAAGGAAAGTAGCGTTCACATGTGAAGAGAAACGCAAGGCGTCAATTGTTATTTATTTTTGTACCTGACTGTGATGAAAAAATGTAAATATATGAATTATAAAATTATAATGTCTAAATTTTCCCTTTCCTATTTCTCTTATGCAGTTGAAACACTTTCAAATGATAATTTACTAATTTTTCCAAAATGAAAGCTTTTTTAGTTATTTTTTTGATATCAGCAATCTAAAATCTCGTCAAAATCGTTCCAGACGTTTCTGAGGTTAACACAGAGGAATCATTCACAATATAATAACGAAATAAAACACCTACACTACATTTTGCAAAACCTTCACATTGAAATAAAAATTTATTTCCATAAATAAGTGAAAAAATTGAAGAACGATCTATTAAGATAAAAATGATGAGATTCAATTCATCGCAAACATTAATATATCTTGTTTTTCGATTGAATACGATGCTATAAATAGTAGGTTTTATTTTATTTAGGGATGGGAAAAAATTTAGAAGCTTTTAATATATACTAGCTTACCGCCCGCGGCTCGCCCGCTTTGTCTGAATCCTAATAAATTATATACTAAAACCTTCCTCTTGAATCACTCGTTCTATTAAAAAAAACCGCATCAAAATCCGTTGCGTAGTTTTAAAGATTTAAGCATACTTATGGACATAGGGACAGAGAAAGCGACTTTGTTTTATACTATGTAGTGATATATTATATTCTATCGAGCTTCAAAGATTCAAATTTACATAAGTAAATTCATTTATACTTTGTATTGTTACCTCTTGATGGACTGCATTTTATCTTAATATATATAAATCTCGTGTCACAATGTTTGTCCTCAATGGACTCCTAAACCACTTAACCGATTATAATAAAATTCGCACACCATGTGCAGTTCGATCCAACTTGAGAGATAGGATAGTTTAAACATGTAGGTACCACGGGCGAAGCCGGGGCGGACCGCTAGTAGTACTATAAAATGCAGTCCATCAAGAGGTAACAATTACACACACAATTCACTTGTTCCACTTCACAACTATAATATGAATTGTGTGTTTCATTACTATAAAAGCAAGTTCATTTCATCCATACTTCTTAAGGCAAGTTACAAAATAAAAACCCCCTGGTTTTGTCAAATACCTATAAAGCCTTAAACATGCCACGCGATCGACAAAATATTTGGCCCTTCTGAAGTGTTTATCATACAACCAAATGGATTGGTAAATACGACACCTTTAGAAAAGAATGGAGGCTATTGTTTTTATAAAAACCTTAAGGGTCTGTCTGGACCTTTGCTAATGGACGGAAAATATAAACTCTACCTATGTTCTATGTATGTGTGTGTGAAGAGGGAAAAATTAGTGTAAGTAATGGAAAGAATTTGGTTAAAAGTTACTCTCGTTTCTGGTTTTGATTAAATTAGTTCTCCTTTTCATCTTGGTCTGGTCTTTTTGAACGTTCCTAGAAATTTGCAGTGGTAAAACGACGTGCCATGTTTTTAGAAGAGGTAAGATATGACTGAAGAAATAATATGACAAGTTCAAAGTAAATAAATAGGAAGGCTGAGATATTCTTCAGCCAGCGTTTACATAAAAATGATGAAGTGATTAAGTTTCCGAAAAATCTATAGTCTTCTATACTAATATTATAAAGAGGAAAGGTTTGTGTGTATGTATGTATGTATGTATGGTTTTCACGCATAAACTACTGGACCGATTTTGATGAAATTTGGCACAAATAATCTTTAGACCCTGAGAAAGAACATAGGCTACCTTTTATTGCGAAATATGTACCACGGGCGAAGCCGGGGCGGACCGCTAGTAATATTATAAAGCTGAAAAGTTTGTTTGTTTCTTTTTTTGAACGCGCTAATCTCAGGGACTACTGGTTTGAAAAATTCTTTCGGTGTTAGATAGCCCATTTGTCGAGGAAGGCTATACGTAAGTTATATCATCATGCTAAGACAAACACGAGCTGAGCAATGCGGGTTAAACCGCGGGGCACAGCTAGCAATAAACAAATTTAGATTTAAATCCATTAAAAGTCTAACTTCTAAACACACCCTGACAGGCATTTCTTTCCTATATAAATAGCATGAAAACAAACATTAACAAAGACAGGCTTGAACCGCGTTTACAAATGGCGGCTCATTTGATGGTCCACAATTTTGCTGAATTATTACATTTCTCTTGGAATGGGCCTGTCTGATAAAATAATGCCAAGGAAAATAAATTTTATGTAACATTTCGAGTAAATTGTTGCTCTTTTGCAAGGGATGGTACTAATTGAGATTTTTTACAAGGAATTACATAAATTATCCAATACTTGTTCAGATTTTTATAGTAAGTACGAATACAGTTTAATTTGTGCATCAAGCAGATTTCGAAATAGAAAAGAAACCTGCAACGATTGTATGGTGCGTAAGTATTCGTTTTTTATATCTTAAATTTTATCAATATTGTTCGCTATTTTATGATTCAATATAGTTTACTTTAATAACAAACCTAAGTAAGCTTTCTTAATCTTTTTTGTATCCTATATAGACGATAAAAATCTTACACATGTGATCGAGAGATCAGTTGCAGAATGTATAGTTTTACCTTCTTCCTTACTAAGTGCGACAAAATTTAAAATATCCATGGTGTTTAGGTTGCAGGAAAAATGAATGTTTCGCAGTAATTACGGTGTAAAGGATCGTGAACGATAAAGATGATAACAACAAAGTAAAAATCTTACGGTAATTTAACTTTAATTATAGTCATTATTTTCCTTGTAAATTCCGAGACTAAATAACTGCTTATTTTCTTGCGATAATGATACACGGGTTCGAAGGAGAATATAGGGTTATTTTTTAATCCTTCTGAAGTTTTTTAATTTTAACGTTTTATGAATGTGCAAAATCTTTCCAAAATTTTATGGATAACAACGCACTAGCTCTACAATAGTCTAAAATAATTGATTATTTTATTTTTTGTTAATGTCATATTATTGTATAAACAACTCAATTAATAACGTAATATATTTCGGACTCAATAATTTGACCTGGTTGGGACATTTTGAGCAGGTAACACAAAAAAGGATATTTAAAAAATGGCTTTCTACTTTAAAAATCATTAGGCCTTTAACAACTTCAACAAGGTAACTAACTTATTCTTAATTATTTTTTATAAAAACAAGGAAAGGAACATACCTATAATTCAATGGCATCACAAGAGGTCAAGCTATAAAAATTATCAGTTCAACACGGCTCCATGGTTTCTTTAGTCGTGAAATGGGTCGCATCAGTGTTAAGCTGAGTTCTGTAGTGTACACTCTGAATGGGAGTCGATTAAGAACATTGAAAAATATTCATGGACGCATTATAAAATAAGTGATGCCTTCTGCGGACAGTGAAAACCGTAGACCTAGTTAGTGCTTTTTTATTTGGTTTTGTTTGTGTGCGAAATATTGTTTTTATAGTAAGGACGCTTATTTCAAGGATGCGGATTTTCTTTTATATCAGGGAAAATCATTTTCAGTCTTTTATATGAGCAGTATCAATTTAATAGACTATTTTTTCTTGTTTTATCTTCTCAACTGTTTAACGTGATCAAAACATCGTCACATAAAAAATATTAAATTTATCTAATTGTGGAATGGAGTCAATTAATGAACTCTACGCCAGTGATTTAAGACTACGAAATCATTCAAATTTTTATTTTATAAGTAGTGAATAGCCAAATAGCACTTACGTAATAAGGATAATTTTTCTTTTATCTCCTAATAGTACTTAAATAAATAATTCTCTCGTGGTTAAACAAAAATAAAAATAAAAACCTTCGAATTTATAATATTAGTAGAAACCATACACGTTTAAAGATATTCATTTCCCGCCATAAAATTGTATGTATCAAGTATTTATGCAAATCCCTTTTGTTTTCATAAAGGTTTAACCGAGTTCCGATAACCTGAAAAATACGCCTCCCAGCCTCATTTGAATATATCATAAATTTCTGGGCAAAATGCCCCTGTAAATAAATTGAAAAACATGGTTACATCATACCTTTACACTGACTTCTCTTCCTTTCTTCCCTTATAGATGGTCTAGGTCTACGGCATGTACAGACATTCCTCATGTTCCTCGCCATGCTGTTAGCGTACAGCATGAGAGTCAACTTGAGCATGGCGATAGTCGACATGACTAACAGAGAAAATGAACATGTAAGTATTTATGGTATCACAAATTGTAAAACAAAGTCGATTTTATGTCCATATGTATGCTTAAATCTTTTAAACTTCGTAACGGATTTTGATGCGATTTGTTTTAAAACATAGAGTAATTTAAGAAGAAGGATTTAGTATATAATTTATTAGGTTTTAGACAAAGCGAGCAAAGCCGCGGGTGGGAAGCTAGTTTTAAATAAATGAATCCAATTCGTTGAAGAAGAAATATTTGGGAGCTTGTGTGTATCTATTATAAAAGAAGTCTTTAATTTGAACAAGTAAAGATTTGATAAAACTATCAAATCTAAATAAATATAAATAAACATTTAAATTAGATAAATTGAAACAAGTTTCAAAATTATTCCGTGAGTATGTAATATGATATTATTTTTCCTACTTGAGCAATGTGATCATTTATCGTAAACAAAATAGAATTATGACCAATATTTTATTTTTAAAACAAATTAATCTTGTATTCTATAAATAACACTGGTCATAATATTATTATAAAAATTTGAATTTAAGATTGTCAACAATAATTATTATGTAAAAATAATATTGTGAAAATATTAAAAAGATTTAACGCTTGTTTAAAGTGTCAAAGGTCGGAATAATTGTGGCTGATATTACTTTTTGTAGGTACATAACATATGATAGGATGATTATGGGGTTATCTAATGCTATCGAATTGTATTGATTATGACGTTATTTATCTTGTAAAGTAATAGCAAACTATCACTATTAATAAAACAATGGAAACATAGTAAACTTTCAACAAGAGATGCAGGAAAAATCACTTAGCATAAGTGAAATTATGTGTAACGAAAAAACCTCACGCTCCCCACTCCGACGGGCTCGGAGGTGTGGCTTGAAGCCATGCTATGCAATAGCTTTACCGCGGCAGTCCCCGAGTGCCACACGTCTTTTTTTATTGATTATTTTCAATGGGGTCAGTTACACATTGTTAATGGAAAACCCGCATATCCCGTGGGATCACGCAACAAAACCTTCCCTATGTCCTTTCTCAGGTCTTAAAGTATCTTTGTATCAATTTTCATCCATATCGGTTGAGTAGTTTACGAGTCAAGAGACAGGCAAAGATATAGAGTTACTTTCACATCTATACTTACAATATTATAAAGCTGAAGAGTTTGTTTGAACGCGCTAATCTCAGGAACCTGTCCGATTTGAAAAATTATTTTGGTGTTAGATAGCCTTATCGAGAAAGGCTATATATCATCACGCTAATACCAACCGGAGCGGAGCCACGCGGGTGAAACCGCGAAGCGCAGCTAGTTTATAATATTTGGTAGAGATTCATGTCTTTGGATTGATTTTCGTTCTTATTATTTCCAGTACTTTGACTGGAGCTACAGCGTCCAGTCCCTGGTGCTATCCTCTTTCTTCTGGGGCTATGTGGTGCTGCAGATCCCGGCTGGTGTCCTCGCGAGGCGCGTGGGCGGGAAGGTGCTGATCACCATCGCGATAGCTGTCAACTCTTTGATCTCATTGATGATGCCGTTTTTGGCTAATATTGTGAGTATGATGTGTGTATGAACCTTTCAAATATTATAATAATTCTGTCAAAAACAAGTATGCTTCATGTTCAGCGTATAATGAGTTACTTATTCACGATAACTAATTCAACCAGGATCCTTGCAAAAGAACTTTTAAGTCATAAAATATAAAAACCATAAATTGAATGACAATTAGTAGATTATTTTTCATCGTGTAAATTTTCGCAGAAATTGAATTAATCAATCTGAGTTTCCATCTGAATAAATTTCGATGTTCCGAAAAAATCGGGACCTAGCGTGACCATGAATTTTGAAAATGTTGAACTACTTGTAAATAAATGTGAATAATTTTTGTTCATATCGATATATAATGAAATTTGCTTTCAGGGAGGATGGAAAGTGGTTTGTGCGTGTCGAGTGTTACAGGGTATGACGCAAGGCTTTGTGTTTCCCTCTACGCATTATTTAATTAGTCAGTGGATTCCACTGGAGGAGAAGGGCATTTTAACTACTATTGTTTATGCAGGTAAGATACCCCTTACTTAGAACTTATAGCTGATAACATAATATATTTAAATCTTCAGAAGGAATTTCATAATGCTTCATGAAAGAAAATACTCTTGATGCTGTGGATATAAACTTTTACTCGCAGAAAACATTCCATTACTTTTAAAAGAATGAAAACTACATTAAAATATTTCCGAAAATTCATTTATTACAGTCGGACATCGAGCGACTAAAATCTGTTACAATTACACCCTGAATTTTTATTGCATTTATCGTTAGGATCAGTTTCAAGGATGAAATCTTTCTAACAAACTTGACAAATCAAAATAAATGAAAACCATAAATTAATGTCTCTTTCATAAATACTTTTAAAATTCCAGGTGGACAGCTAGGCATCGCTCTGCAATTAACAGCTGCAGGTTTCTTAGCAGCAGCTTGGGGGTGGCAAGCGATCTTCTACGCAAATGGAATCCTGGGTCTTGCCTGGGTCGTCTCTTACCTGATATTCGGTTCCTCATCACCAGAACAATCGAAGCTGATATCGAAAGCCGAATTTAAGTATATTCAGACTTCTTTGGGACGAGTTGGTGAACAAAAGAAGGTATGTTTTCTGCATCATTAGACTTATCATATTGATCATCATCATCTATAATATCCTTACTATCTGGGCTATTGAATAAATTGTGTAATTTATCCCATTTAGTGAAGTCCCATGTCCCATAGTGGGGTAAGGGGCAGATGCATTATACATCTGTTTCACTGATCGATTTTCTTTAGGGACAAGTAGGTGATCACTGATCAGCCTTCCGTGTCCTACCAGATCAAGACATTTTTTTTTCTTCGTCTCCACCGGGAATCGAACCCAGGACCCTTCGGTGTTACGCTCACGCGTCAACCACTGTACCGAGGAGGGGGTCAATTTATCCCTTTTACGTCTTCTTTTTAGCTTTATTTTACGTGAATATTCAGTTCTCTTATTCAATATTCTTACCATCTGCGTTATCTCTTTTTTTATTCTAATTCACTCTATTTTTTTCTTCTACGTCTTCTTTATACAAGTTCTTACACGTTTTACTGTTCAAAGTCGTTCTACAAATAAAAATTTGTAAGAAATTTTATTCATCGAACTTAGATATTCTTATTTTACTTTAACAAGTGAGCCGTGAGGTGCAAATGCTTGACAAAGGGAATTCAAAGGAGAGAAATGCTTCGTTCAAGCGTGTTACTTTAAAGTTTAAACTGAAGTTAACTCTATAAAGGCTTGTTTTAAAAGTTACATTTCGATTGAAGTTATTTTTCACTACTATCTTATGTTTGAGCTTGTTCGTCATATTTTGTATAAGAAATACATAACATATTATGCCTATCACTGTAGTTAAAATCTTAATATATATAAATCTCGTGTCACAATGTTAGTCTGCATACTCCTCCGAAACGGGTGGACCGATTCTCATGAAATTTTCTGTGCATATCGGGTAATAGTCCGGGATACATCGCCCATTTTTGCAAGTGATTACTATCAAGCTAATTTTTTGTGAGTAGCTTTATTTTGATGAGATGCCCAATAATTTCATGTACAAAACTCTCGATTGTGGTAGCTACCAGAGGAAACAAGGATAAAATATTTTGATTTTATGGTTCTCAAATATTAATTACTAACTGAATGTTTTTTTTTGTTCAATCTCAAGATAATTATCTAAATTATTCGAAAAAATATTTGTCCTACAAAATCTATGGTTTGATCAAAGAGTCCCCCTTTCCAATGTGTATCGATAACGAATCGATAACGAAGTCATCATAAATGATTACTAACCAGCTGATTTTTTTTATTTTCACTTATTTAATACTTATATAATTCAACAGACATATTGTCCTACAAATTGCGTAATAAATATTTGAGAACCGTCACATCAAAAATTTTTATCCTTGTTAACTCTGTTAGCTACCACAATCGAGAGTTTCGTACATGAAATTATTGGTCATCTCATCAAAATAAAGCTAGTCACGAAAAATTAGCTTGATAGTAATCACTTGCAAAAATGGGCGATGTATCCCGGACTATAAGTCTGAGAATCGGCCAACATCTATTTTTCATATGTACCACGGGCGAAGCCGGGGCGGGCCGCTAGTAGTTATATAATATCATATAAATAGACTATTATTTTTGTTAAATAATAGTTTGGAACAACATAGGTCACCACTTATTGAATACAATTCTCATAGTGTAAATGAGAAAATGAGATTGTTGCTTTTATATATAATTTATTTAGACTTTTCTTCTGATTTTCATATTGATTTAAAACGGGCCTCACTGTCCAATGTATAATACCAATTAAATCGAGACGAAAAATTAACGTAAATAAGTTTCGTACGAATTTCAATAAAATATCGTATAGGCAAAGTCAAAGATTTTCAAAACTTTCTTCTCTTGGCAATTTTCTTTCTTTTTTAATGAATTAATTTATATTTTATCTTCTAATCCACGTTAAAACGTTGAATACCATTATTAATAATTGATTTCCTTATTTCCCAAAAGTACTCCCCTCCATGGAAGAAGATATTTACATGTGTACCATACTGGGCTGGTATTATCGCTCATGGTGGACAGAATTGGGGATTTTTCACACTCATGACAGAAATGCCGACATATATGGCTAAAGTATTGAATGTAAAGTTAACTCAGGTAAGTAAAAAACGTAATAAAAGTATTTAAAACATTACTTTATTGATAAACAAGTTTACATAATGTCTTCTTACGGTGCAATAACATCAAACGAACATACATAGATCTTTTAGTGTAAACAAAAAAATGTGTGGTTTTATGAAAGCACGGTAAAAGTGAAACTGTTCGAACGGTTCCGAACACTGCTTTGTGTAGCGCATGTCGCGTGACGGTCGGCTGCCGAGTAGGTATACCTACTCGGCAGCCGCGATACACGCGACATGCGCTACACAGACCAAAAAGTTTGAGACGATGTAATAAAAGTTTCACTTTAAAACTCGTATTCAGTGTTGTTCAGTGTTAGAACATTGCATAGAATCTTTTCAATCGCACTAAGAACAACGAAAGAATGCTCTACGCCTGTTTACACTAAAACAATTTAACATAGTGGGGTTAGAATGAGCATTCGGTCGTTTGGTGTAAATGCACCGTTATAAAAACAATACAACCTTTTTCTTTATCTCTTAGTATATGCCGCTAGTACCTATGTTATAGACACCTTGATTTACACTTTAGAGTTTAGAGAAATGTTACTTACTTTCTTTCAAATAATTTCACTTCAAATATCATTCGTTTTTTCACAGATAAAAGCAATTATTTTTACAAATTATAATTTTAATTAATTTCTTATTATCTTCTTATTTTTAACCGACTTCAAAAAAAAGGAGGAGGTTATCAATTCGGCCGGCATGTTTTTTTTTTATGTATGTACACCGATTACTCCGAGGTTTCTGAACCGATTTACGTGATTCTTTTTTTGTTCGATGCGGGATGGTGTCGAATTGGTCCCATAAAAATTTTATTCGGATAGGCCCAGTAGTTTTTATTTTATGAGCATTTTTGTCTGTATTTATAAATGTTGCAAGTGCAAGTTTGAAGTCGGTTGTTTTTAGCGAAGTTATTATTCTTTCTAGAATGGTCTATTATCATCACTACCATATCTAGCCATGTGGCTGCTCAGTTTTCCACTTGGTATGATGACAGACTTCCTCATACGACGGAAATGGCTTAGCATTTCCAACACCAGAAAACTTTTGAACTCAATTGGTAAGTAATTGAAGGTCTTGAATTAATTATTAATTATTAATTCAAGAAAAAGTGAAGTCCCGTGTCCCCGTAGTGGGGTAAGGGCAGATGCATTATGCATACATCTGTTTCACTGATCGATTTTCTTTATTGACAAGTAGGTGATCAGCCTTCTGTGTCCTGCCAGACCGAGACATTTTTTTCTTCGTCTCCACCGGGAATCGAACCCAGGACCCCTCAGTTCTACGCTCACGCGTCAACCACTGTACCAAGGAGGCGGTCAATAATTCTAAATAATAAAAATTCAAGAATAGTGACATAAAAAATAAACTTTTTTTTAATGAATTTATCAGCGATGAATTTCATTTCATGTTATTAAAATACAGAAATCCAACCAAATTGTTAAATGGTTATTCCATTTAAAACCAATAGAAATAACCATTTATGAATCTACTAGCTTTCCACCCGCGGCATCGCCCGCGCAGTCAAAGAAAAACCCGCATAGTTCCCGTTCCCGTGGGATTTCCGGGATAAAACCTATCCTATGTCCTTTCTCGGGTATCAAAATATCTCTATGCCAAATTTCATGCAAATTAGTTCAGTAGTTAAGACGTGATTGAATAACAGACAGACAGAGTTACTTTCGTATCTATAAGTATGGATATGTCAATCTTTTTATTTATTAAAATAATTTGAATTTGCAAAAAACATAGCCAGAATTTTACGTGTGTATGAAATATTGATTTAATAAATTACTTTCTGTAAAATTTCGTTTGAATAAACATTGAACATAAAAATAAAAAAATAGAAAGAACACCCATGAGACGGGATTTTAAACCGCGGCTTTCCTAATCTATATATTAATTCTATACTAATATTATAAAGAGGAAAGGTTTTTATGTATGTATGTATGTATGTATTTATGTATGGTTTTCACGCATAAACTACTGGACCGATTTTGATGAAATTTGGCACAGACAATCTTTAGACCCTGAGAAAAAACATAGGCTACCTTTTATTGCGAAATATGTACCACGGGCGAAGCCGGGGCGGACCGCTAGTATTATTATAACCGTGGCGAAATTTTCAAATGTTCAAACATTGAATTTAACGTGGCACAACTAAAAAACAAAATGCATTTTCCAAACTAAATCCACATGATTACAATACAGTGTTTTCAATACATTGCTGTTTTCCTTCCATCACAGGTCTTTGGGGTCCAGCGTTAGCGCTCATTGGATTGTCCTACATACCGCAGGGCATGGGGTTGGCTGTTGTTATAATGTTAACCCTTACAGTTGCTATGAACGCTGGCCAGTATACTGGGTATCCTGTAAGTATTTTATCTAAACTATACTCAAATCAAATCAAATCAAATCAAATCATTTATTTATTTCTCCTCACAATTCCAATCACATAAATTAATCTACATGCATACAAAATTATCAAACAATTAGCTGGAGTTGGAGGAGCTGGTGTCTGAAATAGGTTTTAACCGGTATCACAGATCACCAAAATACTAAATAATACTAATATTATAAATCTGAAGAGTTTGTTTGAACTCGCTTATCTCAGGAACTACAATTTGAAAATTTTGAAAAACTATATAGCCCATTTATCGTGGAAGGCTCTTTATCGTATTAAAACTTGCGTAAACCTTTCTGCTTTTCGCTCAGTTCATTACAGTAAAGAAAAGATTTTGAATATTGTTGAAATCACAAAGAAGATTCAAACACATGACATATTACGTCATAGTGTTCGCCCAGTACTTGAGAATATTAGTGTTAATGTATCTGAACAAGAAATTCACAAACTCTGGATCTCAATCTAGACGAACGAAAAAATAATACCTAAGAATACAACAAAAAAAATCACACAAAGAGCTTATCATAATATTTGATTGTTTCAGCTAATCTTCATAGATTTAGCGCCAAACTTCAGCTCTCTACTTATGGGTATATCAAATTCATTGGCAGGAACTATATCTATAATTGCACCAATAGTCTGTGGTATTATAGTGAAGGATGAGGTGAGGACATGTTTTTTTATTATTTTTACTCATTACCACATATTACTAAATAGTTATTATTATTACTACAAAACTACAGTTCGGTCACAATGGTTTTTTTAATCAATATTACTTATACTCACATAAATCATACATTTAGTAAAAAAAAGTGCCATACAGTTTTCATTGCAATAAAAATAAATACGAATTGTCGTGATGCTTAACTAATATATTAATATTATTGAGATAATATTAATAACTTTATCACAAATATAAAAACTCCTCCTACGAATAATAAAATAGAGCAAAATGTAAAGCGCCTAGAAATATACACTTCACTACATAGTATAAAACAAAGTCACTTTCTCTGTCCCTATGTCCCTTTGTATGCATAAATCTTCAAAATTACGCAACAGATTTTGATGCAGTTTTTTTTAATAGATAGAGTGATTTAAGAGGAAGGTTTTAGTATATAATTTATTAGGTTTTAGACAAAGTGGCTGTGGTCGAAGCCGCGGGCGGAAAGCTAGTACTTCATAAATATTTTTAAACATGTTTATTTATTCTTTAAAGAACCCAGGTAGAGCTTAAAATTAATATAAATCTAAGCCGTAGCTGTAATCTATACTAATATTATAAAGCTGAAGAGTTTGTTTGAACGCGCTAATCTCAGAAACTACTGGTCCGATTTGAAAAATTCTTACGGTGTTAGATAGCCCGTTTATCGAGGAAGGTTATATAGGCTATGTATCATCACGCTAAGACCAACAGGAGCGGAGGAATGCGGGTGAAACCGCGGGGAACAGCTAGTATGATTATATTCCAAGATGATTAAATGATACTAGCAAAAATATAAAAATTTGCATGATATTTTCATCCCCAACGGAGAAACTAATTATTATTATAAATTTCAGAGCGCATGTTATATGAATTATAATATCCCTGCTTAACCTTTTTAAAAATTTAAATAGTTTGGAAAATCCAAAAGTGCACGCCTCATAATTTTTTTTTAATAATTATTTATTAATTATTATTTTTGTTTATTTAATAACAATTAAACCACATCGAATCAGACCCTGAAAAATGAAAGAGTTCTATTCCTGAGCATACTCAAGCGTAAGAGAAAAAAAAAGACTCGATTAGTAAAGTATTTCGGTCGCTATCGTGTTAACAAGAAAATCCTCCGCACATACACACGGACGTCCAAGACAGAACTTTTAAACTGTTTTTAACTAGTTTAAATAACAAAAATGACATCAAAAATATCATCATGTTAAAAATAGTGTTTTTTCTTAATATGTGTGTGTATGTATTATCTCACAAGTGCAATGTATGATACATAAAGACATTTTAAGTTTGAAAAATCAGATGTTTTGCGCGAAGTGACAGTAGTACCCACCTCAACGCTTCGCTTATGAGGCGTGCAAAAGTGATGAAGCTTCGAAATATTTACCATTTTTAATGCAATGCTAAATATAAAATTTTTCAGACGGACCCAGCTGAATGGCGAAAGGTATTCTTCTTGGCTTCAGCTATATATTTTTTTTCAAACTTGATCTTCGTGCTGTTTACAACATCAGATCGTCAGTCTTGGAATGAACCCGAGGAATACAATGGTAAATACTTCATTTGTAATAAATATTACACGTTACTTAGTAATTTACAGTAACATTATAAAGATAGAAGATCAGAATACTTATATTTTTGTTACCTTGAAATAAAAAATCTCAGGAGCTACTAAACCAATTTTGAAAATTCTTTAAACGGCCGCAAGTCACAGTCAGACTCCCAGTGTAAAATTAAGTTTGAAGCTTCAGAAATGTACCGACTCTTTATTTTTTTTGTATTCCAGAAACAAAAGACATGGAGCTGCAACCAGCAAATGACAAGAATAACAGCACTGCCTCAAAATTGTGATAGAAACATGCTTGTATACTGTATTTGATTTTAGTTTAATTCCTGTAAATAAATACCTAGTCGTAAGTTTAATAATTGTTTTTGTTGAATTTTTTACTATTAAATTTTAAGGTATTTTATTAGGTACTAGAACCTACCCGCGCCTTCATCGCGCGAAATAAGAAAACACCGCATAGTTCCCGTTCCCATGCATATTCCGATATAAAAACTATCTTACGTCCTTTCTCAGATTTCAAATTATATTTGTACAAAATTTTATTCAAATCGGTTCATTGGTTTAGACGTGATGAAGAGTCAGACAGACAGAGTTACCGTCGCATTTATCATAATAAGTTAGGTTTCTCAAAATAGGAATACCTATATTAATTATTGTAATTTAAATTACATGTATTTATGTATTAAACAACATTTAATTAACCAACATAAAACAAATTCGGTATCATGTTTTAATTAAAATCTTGTCTAAAGCCTTGACATGAAAACATCAGCCCCCCTAGACAAGTGGCTTTCTGTTAGCGTAAAATTTGATAGAATAGATTGTGAATGTATGAGATTGACGTAAGCTGGAGATACGTTTATCTACAGCTTACGTCAATCTCATATATTCGTAGTCTATTCTATTGAACTTTACGCTAATAGAAACCCACTTGGCTAGGGGGGCTGTTTTATCACAGTTAAGCGCGTCACACACGGTGAAGATACTATAATATTTTATCTTAAGATACTGTTATATTTTATATCACAGTATCTTAACGCATCCGGTATCAGCGTTCGGACCATCATTTTTATTTTTGTCATTGCGTTCCGCCATCCTGTTACAAATGACCCGAAACACTGACACAACATTTCGGGTCATTTGTAGAGAATCTTAACATAAAATATTATAGTATCTTCACCGTGTGTGACGCGCTTTAATGCTAGAAATACAAAGGAAAAGGGAGATAATATGTATCTTCTAACATGTCTTTAATTAATTTAACTGTCCGAAACATTTAACATTTTGTGGTAATTTAATTTCCTAGCTAACAAGTCATTATTTCGTATTTCTGTAAGAGTTTTAGGGAACTTTTGAAATTTTCATTAAATATACAGGGTGGCTTTATATAGGTGTTTTAAGGGGGTGAAAGTAAAGCTCATTTGGAGTAAACATTATCTCGCCGAAACTTATTAATTTTAGAAATATTTGACATTTTAACTTTTTTGAAAATATACCAAATTCTTAGGAAAAACGATATAAATTATTAGACTAGAACCTGCTCACTACCTAGTAAAAAATATATGATTAATGTAATTAATTATAATATACTTTAACTAGTAATTTATATATACTTTATCTATAAATATATACTTTATCATTTTTAACGCCATTGAAAAAGTATCTTTATGTTCTAAAAGTTTTTACTTTCAAAAATCCAAATCAAAGTTAAATGCACTGTGAAATGAGAATTTTATGTAAATACAAATAGCACAGCTTACCCATATTTTTAAGGATTAATGTTTCTTAATTTCAATAATGTTAGTAGCCTGTGCTGTCTTGTACTAAAAATCAATATACGGTCTACTTATTAATGCAAATATTTATCTTATGAATCCATAAAATTGCTAACAAATGCAAAAGCTTAAAATACACAAATAAACCCCAGATATCATAACTTCCAGATAATTCAGTTAAAACACATTTCACATTCAATACATTTATTTCACTCCAACTTCACTATCACTACATAGTATAAAACAAAGTCACTTTTCCTGTCCCTATGTCCCTATGTCCATTTGTATGCTTAAATCTTTAAAACTACGCAACGGATTTTGATTCGGTTTTTTTAATAGATAGAGCGATTCAAGAGGAAGGTTTTAGTATATTAGGTTTTAGACAAAGCGGGCGAAGCCGCGGGCGATAAGCTAGTACATAATAAACAACAGTCTATCAATCATCAAATTGCTTGGAAACTTCAATCACTCTGATGAGATTATAAACGGTACCAGTAGCCCATCCCAGGAAAGCTCCTAATAGTGCTCCTGGAGGTCCTCCAAATGCTGCACCCACTCCTATACCTGCTACCGTCGCACCACCAGTAGTTGCCAGACCTTCTGTGGCTGTATACAGGGGTTCTGCTCTCCTGGTTCTGGTCAAAACTTCGTGCACTTGAGAGCTTCCAGAAGTTTCTATAGGAGATGCTTCGACCACGAGAATTATGCAGATCAGGAATAATCCATAGAAGGGAACTTTCAAATCCATTTCGTAACGTAGTAAGAGGTATCAGGTACTATTAGGTAGGTATTATTAGATACTATTTTGTGTCGTACTTCTTCTATATTAATAGGAACTGTTGATAATTATGAGTGTATTCGATTATATATTTTCGGGACCCTCGATAGTCGATATCTTTGGGTTTCCCCCGCTCTCGTGGTAATGATAATACAAACATAACCCTTTATCGTGATAAGTTTGGCAAATTATATGTATAGGATGTTTAATTATATACTTACAATGTTTTGGATCAAGTTATAATAGAGTATTTTAAAGTTACAAATGTATACAAATATAGGTAATATTATATATCTATACTGCATAATATAATAAAGCTCACAAGTTTTTTGTTTGAACGCGCTAATCTCAGGAACAACTGGTTCGATTTGAAAAAAATTCGGTGTTAAATAGCCCATTCCTCGAGGAAGGCTATAGGCTATATATTATTATATTATATAGCCTATAGCCTTCCTCGAGCTAGAGGAGCTCTGCGGGTAAAACTGCGGGGCACAGCTAGTCTATATATGTATATGGTCTTTCTTATGTCCGTCCGTTATCTTTTAGTTGAGCATGATGCATATGCATTTAAAATGTATTTTTTACGTGTGCTTCGTTGCTCTACTAGATCGTGACTACATAGAAAATAATTATTATCATTATCTACCATTAACCCTATATAATTAAATTATACATAGTATAATAAAAAAAGCAATACATTTATATCTGACAATAATACTAGCTTAAATTAAAATTATTCGCAAAACAACACCCTATATTCTAACATGTTTAATTTACTGATTAATTCATTAGAAAAAGATACATAGGTCATCATAGGTAACTTGTGATAATATGTTTAGACGAAAGTATCATTTAAAAACAATGTATTTTCCTTATGTCTTTTCCTTGTCTTTATCAGTAAAATTTTCGTACAGTTTGTTAGACTTTTGTTTGCAGATTTTTTTTCTAATTTTTATTGGAAGGTAACAAGTCGATGTTAGAATGCATAGAACTTATTCATTTTAAAAGTTAGTATGTTATAGATATGATATTATGTAGCCTATTATATTATCTTCCCGCAAATAGGTAAGTGTACCATAAAATATGGACATCATAAAAACAGTTGTAATATGAAATCGTTGTTCCTGAGATTGACGTGTTCAAACAAACAAAATTTTCAGCTTCATATTGTTAGAAGTACAGTTTAGAACTGTACGTGTATAGTTACTGCTGATAAATCTACTTAATTCGTTATAAAATTTGGGAATAATAATTATGATTCTAATGGTCTAAGAGCCGGTGGTAGACCTTCACTGATCTGATAACCAGATGAGGCGTATTTTTTTAAATATGATTTTTACTTGGTGATCAGATCGGTAAAGGTCGATCTCCCACAGTCTCCTCTACTATAATTAAGTAGTTTTAAGTAAATTTAGTAGTTTTAAGTTATATTAAGACCTTTAACTGTAACTACATTTTGTTGCCTGAAATAAATAAATAAATAAATGAATAATTATGATCAATAAGGCAGTGTATTCTTTCATTTACAATATTCAAAATTGTTTCTATAAAGTAGTGTTCATTCATTGTTTTTACTGGACGTTCATTATCCCAACCACATGAAGGTAAACAACCAATTTTATTTTAATTAACGGTGAAAATTTTGACGAGAGTATGACAGGAAATTTCAATATTTTCTGACTTTAATTAATGAAGATTATTACAGTACATTTAAGAGGATTTAATGGAAAATCTTTGTTTTTAACGAAATGAAAAATAACGTTATATTTAATCGGTCTGGCATACTGAACCTCCCAAATTCATGAAGCGTTTTCATTGCAGCTATTTATTTATTTACATTCTTCTGGAGCTTATGACTCTTAGATTTGATGATAATAGAAAAAGAAGTAAGAAAAGAACACTTTAAATTTTTCATAATATATAATTAGAATATTTTTTTCACTTCTACATTGCTTTTTAATATGAATAAAATACCTTGTGAGTTGAAATCCTTTATTTTTCATAATGAAAATCGATGAAAACGCCTTTCCGTAAAAAAATGTGTGAAATATCCAATAACTATAAGTTTTGCTTATTTAGGCGGGTCGTCTATAAATACGTGAAGATTTTTCATAAAGATTTGTCGACTTTGCTGTACTGTTTACGAAGACCCAAACACCCAAACATAAATAAAACGTTCGTTTGTTTAGTTGTTAGCTTACCTCAGGAAGTATTAGTTCGAATTGACGTGTTGGATAGTTCATTTATCGAGGGAAACTATAGGCTATACAGGCACAGCATCATGCTACGACCTAAAAAGCGGAATAGGAATGGAAAGAGAACAATTTCCAGGCCAAGTTTATTTTTTCATAAAAAAGTTTTGTTTAATTAGTTTCTATATAATATATAGTAGATAACATACCTATAAAGTCGTAGAACAAAATATGTTTTTGGAATTGATGAAGTGAAGCTGCCTGCAAGAAGTGATGCGCAAATTTTCTTTAGCCTAATATATAGGTATAATTTTTTTTTATTTCCTACACTTTTTTGGTATCTCCATAAAAAATCTCCTTAGGTACTTGCCTATTTTTATGAAGATACGCATGTATTGATAGATTATTTCTTAAGAAACACGACGTCAGTAGATTCGCAACGATTACCTCCGATTAAGTTGAAGATTATGCATTAAAACGTGAAACTTTTATCAATCGATAAACCTTGTGCTGTATCACTAACTGGATCTATACTCACATAGATAATTTTTATTATTATTTTGTCAATGTATCTACGTCTTTTCACGACTCTGCGTATCATTCTAAATACATAACATGAATACATTTTTAGATCGCAAGAATTGAATGAAATACATTCATTTTTATTCTAATATAAATCGAAAAACAAAGTAGATTGATTATCCATTTAGTGAATATAAATTTATAAAGCAACAAGTAAGTTTTACTTGCACACGAGCGTAATTATCTTTTATATAAAATTCTCGTGTCACAATGTTAGTCTGCATACTCCTCCGAAACGGGTGGACCGATTCTCATGAAAATTTCTGTGCATATCGGGTAAGCCTGAGAATCGGCCAACATCTATTTTTCATATGTACCACGGGCGAAGCTGGGGCGGACCGCTAGTCTTATATATAAAATTCTCGTGTCACAATGTTAGTCTGCATACTCCTCCGAAACGGGTGGACCGATTCTCATGAAATTTTCTGTGCATATCGGGTAAGTCTGAGAATCGGCCTACATCTATTTTTCATATGTACCACGGGCGAAGCCGGGGCGGGCCGCTAGTAATTTATAATATTCTACCTTAATAATTCTGCATTCTCTATGTGCTTATTTAAAATTAAAAGTTATTCTTACTATTTTGGTAACAACCTGAATCGACACCAAACCACAGACCAAAAAACCAAATAAGAACTTCTTATACTTCAAAATAAGCGACAAAAACACTTATAAAACGCAGTAAACGCATCTTCTGATTATGTCTTAAGTTTGTAGTTCCGGTTGGAAATCACGTACAGAAGGTGTCATATTTTATTGATAGCATTCTAATGAGTTCACAGGAAAATGTGCTGTTTTATTGTAGAGAGAAGGATAACAAATACATGGTACATTCGAGATGTTTCTATAGAATTACTAATTTTATAAAAAGGGATGCATCTCTTATGATATAGTTTGTTTTTCTTACGAGCATAATCCATACTAATCCATACTAATATTATAAATGCGAAAGTAACTCTGTCTGTCTGTCTGTTACTCAATCACGCCTAAACTACTGAACCAATTTTCATGAAATTTGGTATGGAGATATTTTGATACCCGAGAAAGGACATAGGCTACTTTTATCCCGGGAAAATGACGCAATCCCGGAAATCCCACGTTCCGGGAACTATGCGGGTATTTCTTTGACTGCGCGGGCGAAGCCGCGGGCGGAAACCTAGTATAATATATTTATAACGAGTTAACTCAAAAAACAAACTCAACCTAAAAATGTATGTCTTTAATTTTCATTAAATTAATTGAAAGGAACAGTAAAATATATAATTATTAGAGAATAACATAATATTAATAATTTATTGACTCTACATAACCAAGAAACCACTTGTATATAGTTTAGGAAAATATCCCATAGATGGCGCTATAACCAAAAACGTATTCGTCTAGAAGAAAACCTATTTCCATTTATTCCTTTCATTTCTAATAAACAATAGCGGAAATCTATTCATAAACAGATCAATAAACACAATATTTATTGTTTATCTAAATCATATGGCTATAAGGAACACGATTAGAGGAAAATTTGAGGAAAAGTCGTGAAGGTTCTACCATTCTGTCCATTTAGGTATTAATGTGTGCTACTTCGCATATAAATTGAATATTAGGAAGTAGGAAAATAATTAATAACGTTTTAAAAGTAAACTAGGATTTATTCCCTCGAAAATAGACCAAAGTATACGGAGATAATTTATTATCAAATTAAAAAAAAAATGATGATACAGGTGTGGCTTTTCCTCAAAAATTTTAAACGTATTCTTATCAAGTTATCACTATGGTTCATAATTTTTTCTTACTACCTTTGATAAATTAAAATAATTTTGAATTATGCTCATACCTGCGTATAGTTAGCATTATACACATAGGTACTAAAATATATTGTGTGTGCATATTATGTTGTAGATCACTTTACTATTAATAACGTTTTTCTATAAACAATAATATTTTTTTCTATAAGCCAGAGGTCGTGGGTTCGATCCCCACCCGGGGCAAATATTTGTGTGATGAACATAGATGTTTGCTCTGTGTCTGGGTGTTAATTATCTATATAAGTATTTATTTAAAATTATATATGTATGTTTATCAGCCATCTGGTTTCCATAACACAAGCGAAAGCTTAGTATGGGATCAGATCGTGCCGTGTGTGAAAATTGTCCCGAAATATTTATTTATTTATTTATTTATTTATATACATGCTTTAATATTATTATTCCAAAACCGTTCTATATTATTCCACTGATGTGTTACATAATATCTTAACATAATAAAAACATATAAATCTTTTGTCACAATGTTTGTCCTCAATGGACTCCTAGACCACTTAACCGATTATAATAAAATTCGCACACCATGTGCAGTTCGATCCAACTTGAGAAATAGGATAGTTTAAACATGTAGGTACCACGGGCGAAGCCGGGGCGGGCCGCTAGTTGAAGTATATAGTACAATCGCATGTAAATTATCTTAATGCAATGGACTATTTTATTATCATGCGAGTTCTATCTGTACTTGAAATGCAATGGACCTACCAAAGATATTGAAATCTAAATTTTTATATGGGCAGTTACCCCAGAAAAGTTAAAAAAAACCAATAGGTAGGTAGGGAAATGATAACAATCTCGTTTAAGCAAGTACCTAACATCAACATTTACCTGATCCTGTGTTATTTTAAACGATATAATAAAAATTATTGTCCAAACTAAGTTAAATTAAATAATTATGTACCTTACACTTAATAATTAGGTATATAACGTTCGGCTAGCCAATTGAGCTAAAAATGTAAATATTCTAAAAAATAATTGATTTTTAAGTTACAATAATAAAATAGTTGACACCATTTCTTTAAAATGAAAGCAAAAGGATAGAGTTTTAGTTTTAATGTAAAAAATCTAACTCAACACATACAATAAAAAAAAATGTTGTGTGGTTTTATGAAACCCCGGTAAAAGTGAAACTGTTCGAACGGTTCCGAACACTGCTTTGTGTAGCGCATGTCGCGTGACGGTAGGTATACCTACTCGGCAGCCGCGATACACGCGACATGCGCTACACAGACCAAAAAATTTGAGACGATGTAATAAAAGTTTCACTTTAATAACACATAAAATTAATAAATAATAAAAATATTATTTTAATTAAATCGTGCACCCATAGCTATACATAACGACAAACAAACACAAACTTAATAAGGAAAAGTCAAATATGGCTTTTTTGCGTGTCAATTAGCAATTAATTAAAACAATATCGTTTTTAGGGTTCCGTAGCCAAAATGGCAAAAACGGAACCCTTATAGTTTCGTCATGTCCGTCTGTCCGTCTGTCCGTCTGTCCGTCTGTCACAGCCGATTTACTCGGAAACTATAAGTACTACAGTGATGAAATTTGATGGGAATATGTGTTGTATGAATCGCTACAAAAATATGACACTAAATAGTAAAAAAAAGAATTGGGGGTGGGGCCCCCCATACATGTAACTGAGGGATGAAATTTTTTTTTTCGATGTACATACCCGTGTGGGGTATCAATGGAAAGGTCTTTTAAAATGATATAAAGTTTTCTAAAAAACATTTTTCTTAAAGTGAACGGTTTTTGAGATATCAGCTCTCAAAGTCGTAAAAAGTATGTCCCCCCCCCTCTATTTTTATAACTACGGGGTATAAAATTCTAAAAAAAATAGAGGTGATGCATGCTAATTAACTCTTTCAACGATTTTTGGTTTGATCAAAGTATCTCTTATAGTTTTTGAGATAGGTTGATTTAACTGTAATTTATTATATTTGCTGCTACGGAACCCTTTGTGCGCGAGCCCGACTCGCACTTGGCCGGTTTTATTATATCTATAAGATTTGCATACTATAGATTTGCTTTGGATTGACCAATTAATGTAATTAGCGTCTCATAATGCACAATCATTTGTACAAATAACTTTATCTTTGAATAATGTAATACGCTTATATTTCCGTTGTGTTCAGGAAATTTTTCATTATTAGGCAAAAACTATAAACAGAGTAGAGATCACTACATAGTATAAAACAAAATCGCTTGCTCTGTCCCTATGTATGCTTTAATCTTTAACTACCCAATGGATTTTGAAGCGGTCTTTTTAATAGATAGAGTGATTCAAGAGGAAGGTTTTTTAGTCAAAGCGGGCGAAGCAGCGGGCGGTAAGCTAGTAGTAAATAAAACTAAAATGTTATTACCATACGGCATCTTGCCTTGCCATCTTATACTATTACAGCTTTTCCTTGACTACCCGGTTGTCTGGAAGAGATCTCTGCCTTAGTAATCAGCCTGTTGAGCTCTCCTATATATTATATTATCGACCTTCTTACTTACCTTAGATCCTAATCACAGACATGTGATCCTAATCCTGTTACTCTGTTTGTTAGTCTGTCTCTTCTTCACGTCTAAACCGACTGAAAGTAGTTCATTCGTTTGAATGAATTTAGTTCACAAATAACATTAGACAATAACTAAGAAAAATTTTGTCCTGTTTTATACGGAAAAAATCCCACGGGAACGGGGCCTATGAGGGTTTTCCTTTGACTATGCGTGCGAAGCCGCAGGGGGAAAGCTGATTTAATATTTATTCCTCTATCACGAGAAAATCATTGAACATATTTTGATAATAATTGGCAGTGGTAAAGCTTATGTACATAAATAACACATAGGTTGTAGAAAAACTTGCTTTTGCACGGGTTAGTCAATTAATTATTTTTTCGAAATAAAGCTTTCACAATGATACTAGATAAGACTAAGGTATATGTGGCCAATATATTCTGTCGTAGTAAAGTCATTGACCACTGCGCAATCAAGAATGATTATTACATTACTAGCTTTTCGCCCGCGGCTTCGCCCGCGTTCTCAAAGAAAAACCCGCATAGTTCCCGTGGGATTTCCGGGATAAAACCTATGCTATGTGTTTATCCAAGTTACCCTCTATATGTGTGCTAAATTTAATAAATAATGAATAAAAAGTTTCATACAAACTTCTATCCCCTATTTTACCCCTTTAGGGGATGAATTTTCTAAAATCCTTTCTTAGGGGACGCCTACGTTATGACATCTACCTGCATGCCAAATTTCAGCCCGATACGTCCAGCGGTTTGGGCTGTGCGTTGATAGATCACTATATCAGTCACCTTTGAGTTTTATATATTATTATTGTACTATTTTATAACATATTATTTTATTATTGACTATCACGTATTATTTACTAAACACATAGTTATTGTAAATTACAAATTGATTATTATTTTGTGAAAACTGGAAGATTATCGTATTTGTTTAGAAAGGTTCTAATATTATTGTAGATATTGTTCGTAGATAATGTTATGTTCGTTTAAAAATAAAATATATTGCAGTGCAACTGGAAAAACGTTTTACTAACGTTAGCTCTCTGTTTATTTTTTAATTGCATTTAAATCAGCGCCTCTAGCGGGAGGAGATACTAAAGTTGAACCCTTATTTAAATATCAGTTTTTATGGTTTCCCTATTTATACATATTATGAAATACGCGTTTTGTATGGAAGGAATATTCATTCATTCATTTATTTATTTATTGTAACATCATTGGTCCACTTGTTAGTAACAATATTCTTATAACTATGTTAGTAACAATACATAAAATTTTATTCTAGTCAATATGTCAACTTAATTATGAATTATATTAATTTTCATTACATAAAATATTTTATTCATTAACATTATAATCACGAAACATAAAAAATTAAAAAGCACAATACTATTAATGATTAATTAGAATTTTACGGAAATGTTCCAATATTGGCGAGTCAAACTTATCGCACAACACTTTCAGAATGCTGTTGCTGCTGCCACGAAGTCTTTTTAGCAAGGATGCAGTCTTTTTTCTAAGGAGCGCGGGAAAGCTGTCAGTTTGCGCTTGAGCGAACATATTCGAAGCATTCGGAATATAAAGTCGATTTTTTTTTTGTATAATGTATTTAATTAATCAAATTGTACCTTTGCTATCGATGCATTCTTGTCATCTTAAGGGTAGTTCGTTGATCCCTTTACTAAAAAAACGGAGGGACGAGATTCAATAAATTATTTGAATGCGGTTTGGACTCACAGAGTTGAATTTTTTTCCTTGTAGGACCTAATATAATGTGCCAGACGGTCAAAAATGGTTACAGTAATTATTATTCAACCATTTTTTTTAATATAGCAAATTACCATAAACAAAGCACATATTATAATTCACTGATGTAAACAGGATTTTGTTCAAAAAAATTAAAAAGCATACTTGTTATGTTCGTTTCAAATTCTCGTTTGCATAATATGATTAATTTATTTTCGTTTTATGGGATTGAATTAGCTTTATTATAATATATAATATATAAATCTCGTGTCACAATGTTTGTCCTCAATGGACTCCTACCACTTAACCGATTATAATAAAATTCGCACACCATGTGCAGTTTGATCCAACTTGAGAGATAGGATAGTTTAAACATGTAGGTACCACGGGCGAAGCCGGGGTGGACCGCTAGTAAAATATAAATTTATAAAGAAGAAAATATTCGATCACGGTTGTCACGAAAGACGGTTTTTAGACCGTGGCTTCTGAATTAATATGCCGATTATTACAGTCTCTATAATATATTAACTCTACTATATAACTTAATTAACTAGCTGTGCTCCGCGGTTTTCCCTTCCGGTCACTCCCTTTGGTCTTAGCGAGATGATATATAGCATATAGCCTTCCTCGATAAATGAGCTATCTAACACCGAATGAATTTTTGAAATCGGACCAGTAGTTCCCGAGATTAGCGCGTTCAAACAAACAAACTCTTCACCATAATATTTATAACTTAACTAGCATTCCGCCCCGGCTTCGCCCGTGGTACATATTTACGTTTTCTCTACATAAAAACCATCCTCGTACTTCAAGGAATATAATAAAAAAAGAATTATCGAAATCGGTTCAGCCGTTCTCGAGTTATGCGCTTACCAACACATTTTGCGATTCGTTTTTATATATAAGAAGAGAAGAATAGATTGATAATGATTTTTAGTGACAGTTATGTGCAGTGCACGCATTCTGACGTCAGTATATATTATGTATGATGTAAATACTCATAGTAGGCTATTAAACCACCAACAAACAACGTAAACACTATAGTCACCTATAGTATTGACGTACTTATAATGTATAACTTCAGATAAATTTATATTAAAGATAAAATGTTTATTTAACACTCCATAAAATGTTTATCGAAACGATCGTTGATAAAGCTTCGATTTTAACGGATTTAAAACACAGTTTATTTACTCTATTTTTGTCCTGATGTTTCGAATAGATTAAAAGAAAGATAGGCACAGATAGAATAGCATTTATTATTTTAACTGCTGAATGCAAAAACATAAACACAGAAACAATATGCCAGAAATATTTTATTTTATTATTATAAGGACAATTTATCATTTTCGATACAGACATATTGTTATGTAGAGCTAAATAGAGATCCTTATAAATAATTAAAATCACAACAAATACTACGTAAATTAAATTACCCAAAAGTTACACATAACATAAATAATATTGCTTGCATTAATTTACAAAATCCCTACTTATATTATAAATGCGAAAGTAACTCTGTCTGTCTGTCTGTATTTTACGCTTTCCCGCTTATACCTCTCAACCGATTGGGATGAAATTTGGCACAGACAATCTTTAAATCCTGAGAAAGAACATGGGCTACCTTTTATTGCGAAAAAACACCACGCGGGCGAAGCCGCGGGCGGAAGCTAGTTTATAATAAACTCCACAAGATTGCCCTGCGCCAAATAATCTAAAACATAACATCAATGCTCTAAGCTTAACCTGCAAGTATTAACACAATCTATACATATAAAAAAAATCGTTGGAAAGTCAAAACTGTAAGTACATTATTTAAAAAAAACACTTGAGGCGTGATCTACAATCGATATCGAAGCCAAAAATATAAAATTAAAAATTATTGTCCGTTTTCCTGTATGTATATCCTACTACATTACTACAACCAGCATAGTTCCCGGTCCTTAGAATTTCCGAGATAAAAAGCTTATGTCTTATTCTGGGTCTTCAGCTATCTACATACCAAATTTAATTGTAATCGGTTCAATAGTATTTGCGTGAAAGAGTCCATCATCCATCCAACCTCACAAACTTTCGCATTTATAATTAGGATTATCATCACGCTAAGACTAATAGTAAAAAATGTGGGTAAAACCGCGTGGCACAGCTTGTATGCACATAAGGTTATATATAAGCGGTGTTGATAGCTGCGCGCGCGCAGAGCGGATCGGTGTCCGCTTCCGAGTAACCAAGGCACTGCCCTTGATCCTAGATAGATCATTTATCTTTTTTGATCTTAGATCGCAGTGTAGTGTGTGAACATGAGTGAAGTGACAACCAGTAAGCCGGGTAAGTTGTTAAGTTAGATTTAAAGTTAGCAAGAGTAGTTTTAAATTAAGTTTGTTTTAAGTTACAAAGTAGCAAGTTGATTTTAAATAAGTAAACAAGGGTATAGTTTCATACTTAACAGTTCTGATTTTTTAAAATAAGTTCATTTTTGGAAATTACATATTGTATTGTAAAATTTTCGTTTTTATTTCTCATAGAGAATAATGAATGAATAACGACACATTGTGACTTCGCTCGTAAGGAACTTGTTACTTTAAAGCAAATTTTTTCCTGTTGCAAGAATTTCCAAAATGCGGCACAATTAGTCGAAACGTGTTTTAATAAATTCGTAAATTTTGAAATTTTACTTGCTAACCTTCAAAATTGGTCGAAATTTTGCATAAATGCGGTTTTTAAAAGACAGATTTATTCAAGAAGAAGGATAATTTATTTATAAAATTCATTAAACGGTAGAGAATATTAATAAGCATCAGGAATACCCATGCGGAACTAGTGCGCTTAACTTGTATGATTTACTAGCTGCGCTTCGCGATTTCACCCGCGTGGCTCGGCTCCTGTTGGTCTTAGCGTAATGATATAATATAGCCTATAGCCTTCCTCGATAAATAGGCTATCCAACACGGAAAAAATTTTTCAAATCGGATCAGTAGACCCTGAGATTAACCGTAACGCGTTCAAACAAACAAACTCTTCAGCTTAATAATCTTCTTATATATAAAATTCTCGTGTCACAATGTTAGTCTGCATACTCCTCCGAAACGGGTGGACCGATTCTCATGAAATTTTCTGTGCATATCGGGTAAGTCTGAGAATCGGCCAACATCTATTTTTCATATGTACCACGGGCGAAGCCGGGGCGGACCGCTAGTATTAGTATAGATATTATGTTTATAACATGCATAAAATAGTAGAGATTATTTAGTAGTAGTATTGCACCCGTGCGAAGCCAGGTCGAGTCGCTAATATTATTTAAAATGAGAAGAATCAAACTTTATCCCATAATGAGGCACGTGCGCTTTTACGATAATACAATCTAAATCCAAGCAAGTCTTATATCTAAGATATTTTAACCGCCCTCGGCAACTACTTCAAAGTTAGATAAAAAACAAATTTATCTTAAACAAGTGTCAAATTGTGACATTTACACATGCGGATTTGAATGGCTTTTTTATTATTTTTTTAATGTTTCTCCCACGCAAACTTAATACGTACTAACTAAATAACTAAAACTATACGAAAGCTAATCAGCAATATTTATAAATAAAATAATCTGTTATGAACTATAAGAGTAACATAATATAGGCCTTTATTTCAGCTATCTAAAACACTAGCTGTAAATAAAGATCATTCAACTCAAACTCAAAACATTCATTGCAAGCTATGTACATAGGTACACATTTTGATAAACATCAAGGGCCTAAATAGTAACCGTTAGTACAAGTAAATACAGCCGGTTAATTTATTATTTTACCTGCCTATAAAATATCTGAATAAAATTATATTATAAGGGCCGATTTTTCAATGCTTGGATAAAACTTATTCGTCGAATAATGTATAAAACTACATTTTAAAAACGTATTCTAATTGCCCGTATTTGACAGTTTACGTGACATTTTAATATTATCGTGTAATAACTTTATTGGACGGATAAGTTTTATCCAAGCATTGAAGAATCGGCCCTAAGTAAGTAGTTTTAACACGACTGGACCCTATTCTGATAGATAAGTTGAGTTTGAGTTAAATCTGCCCGTATAAAGTGGGTTACATTCGAGTCTAAATGAGTCGGTTTACAGACATACATAGGAAACCAAAGCGTGTTAAAATACAGATCTATACTAATATTATAAAGATGACGTGTTTGTTTGTTTCAACGCGCTAATCTCAGGAACTTCTGGTCCGATTTGAAAAATTATTTCGGTGTTAGATAGCCCATTTATCGGGGAAGGCAAAAGGCTATATATCATCACGCTAAGACTAACTAGAGCGGAGCAATGCGGGTAAAACCGCGAGGCACAGATAGTTTCGTTATATGTATTTAACAACAAAGCTTAGTTACTATGGGAATTTAAACGATCTGTTTTTTGTGAACACATTATTATACTAGTCATTACAATGCTTGGTTGGTTTCAAAATAAAATGGTTTTTATCAATTCCACTAAATTATTATAATTTTCGTCTGTATTATGGAAATTGTATGCAAAAATTGATATAAATATTGGATGGTGTAGTTTATGTGGGTACTTAATTCTTATATCCACTGTTTATCCAGTGCTGTTTGACCCCTGGATAGTACAGACCCACTTATATATCAGGGACCAAGTTATAACAGTCAATATTCTACTATGTTTAGAAATTTTATAAAATAGGTCAGCTTGTACTAACATTCTTGCAAAGTTATGCTGAAGTAGCAATATTATCAATTTCAATATGAGCACTTTAAATGATAAAATGCAACTATGTAATTCGAATATTCTTATATTATACTAGTGGTCCGCCCCGGCTTCGCCCGTGGTACCTACATGTTTAAACTATCCTATCTCTCAAGTTGAATCGAACTGCACATGGTGTGCGAATTTTATTATAATCGGTTAAGTGGTTTAGGAGTCCATTGAGGACAAACATTGTGACACGAGATTTATATATAATACATATTATGATTATGTATATTAATATCGTAAGGACCCGTAGTGCGTCCTTATTATAAACTAGAATTGATTTATTTAATTCTACTTCTTAAAACCAGCTTTAAATATTATTTAAATTGAAACTTTTTGATTCGCAGATAGGTTATTAATTTTAACAAAACTTGGCTAAAACTAACAACGACCTCTAGAATTAAGTGTTTTCATTGAAGAAGCGTGTACACTGTACAAGCTTACTGATTTTTTAATTACACTCTAATAATATATTCCATGAGAATAATTATTTAAATAAATAGCATTATTATAAACCTAAAATGAGTTAATTTAACTATTTTTTAATATTATGTTCTCACGAATTAAGACAAAAAAGACAGTGACATTTTTTGGCAAGATAAATTCCAATTGATATAAACAATTTTATTTTTTACCTTGCGCGATTTCGTTAAATACCTACAAATTACAAATACAAACAGTGTTATAACGAATTATTTTGTATGAAACTAATAAACATAATAAACAGAAAGTTAATAAAATGTAAATACCTATACTCCGGAACTACTCATAATGGCTGGTTCACACTTTGATTAGTGTGAGTGCAGGTGATTAGTGCGAGTGCAGGTGTGTAGTGCGAGTAGTGTCCAATTCAACTGCGAGTGCAGGTGATTAGTGGGAGTGCAGGTCAATGGTGCAATTCGCGACGCTACACACTACGCTAAACACTAAACACTAAACACTCGTGTCCAGACGTGTTTAGGCAGGCACACTGCGAGTGAGGGGGAAGGGAGGGCGCGCGGGACGTGGCTACTCGCAGTCCACTCGCAAAAAAATAGAACACGCTTCTATTCACTTTACTACACAGCCTACTAAACACTCGCACTAAACAGTCGCTGTCCACACGTAGTACTACTCATCACCTGCACTCGCACTAATCAAAGTGTGAACCAGCCATTACTCAAGTCATCAATGTGTATTATTTTAAAGATCTTCCTTTGTCCGAAAATACTGAATATTAACAAAAAATGGCACGTCCAATGTCTCGCAAAATATATAATAACGTTCGTTAATAATTCTCTTTAAATAATCTCAATTTAAAATTTATGACTCGCGTAAGAAAATTTTGTTTGCAAAACAACTATAAAAAACATAACATAAATAAAAATAAACATTAAACACGCTATGTCCATTCAAGGAGTTATTATGATTATAATTTATAGTTTTCAATCATAAGTTATTGTTTATCTTATGGACAATAATAAATATTTCCACTTTTCATGAGCCACTTATATCTAAAGTAGGTATTAAACAATTCTAATATATTATAAAAGTTTTGTTTGTTTGTCACAATTTTAATTCAATCGACTCGACCGATTTTTAACGTTTTTAACCATTTGAAAGCTACATTTTACAGTAACAGAATATATTTTATCTATATTTTCCGGGTCAACCCGGGTGAAGTTAGTTAGGTATAGGTGTTAGGTACACCGACTTATGAGGTACCTGTGTTTGTAAACATTAGAATAATTGTGGTAGTGACATAGGCTACATAAATTAGCAGTCGGGTTTTTGTTTTTACGATAAAAAAATCTTGTTTTGAAGACAGTTGACAACACAGATTATGATCTTTAATTTTTATTTATATCTGTAATTTTTAGATACACAGATTATGCTCAAAATATAAGATACAGTTTGCATAGGTAGGTACTGCATTGTTGACTTTGACACACATGACGTTCGTCGTCAATATGACATATCTGGAGGGCCTATAATATATTATATACATGCCCTTATCTATATCATAGATAAGAGCTTATTCAGATATAAGCAGATACCTCTTGATTGACCTATATCAATGTTTTGATATTCAAGAACAAATTGATGCTCTGATTTTGATAAGATTCTTTGCTACACGTGAACTTGATTTGTATTAGATTTGATATCAACTGTTTTAAAAAGCGGAAACTTTTCTTTATTGGTAGTACTCTTATGACTATGAGATATGATTGTTTTATTTTATAGCATTATATGCAATTTATAAAAATATATTTATTTTAATAAAATATGAATAAATTTTTTTCAATAATAAATAATGAGATCATTTTGGATGTTTAGTAATCTTTAGGTACTAATAATATTATAAAGCTGAAGAGTTTGTTTGTTTGTTAGAACGCGCTAATCTCGGGAACTACTTTTCTACATACAGTGACTGACTCGTGTCCCCAGTCTCCCCTTGACCACACCCAAGAATAAATTGCAAAAGTCTTATTTTCTAAATATAAAACACTCACGTAAAATCAAACACGGGATAATCATTTTGTGATGAAGCTCTTTAAATAAAGATAAAAATACTATGTATCCTTATTATATGTATTTATATTTTCCGTGTCACGATGTTTGATAAAAATCTCTGAAATGACTTTATCGATCTTGATGTGATCGAGATTTGAGGACAGTTTTTATCTCTCGATTATAGAGATCACCTTTAATAATTATTATTGATTTATTATCCAACAACAAAATTAATTTTTCTTCATTCTTCATTTCTTTCAAATACTTTCAATATAAAAATGAAATTGAAAAACATAGGCAAATGATAACTTATTACTTCTCATAGCAATTGTACATAACTATTCTTATTATGTACATGTCAAGTAGCAAAATGCAATTATTTGTGGATAAGGTAAAGTTTGTAATCCAGTGCTAGTTCAATGCTATATAGCTAGACTAAAATGTAGATTTATCTAGAATTGTATGTATGTGTTACAGATAGTTTCACACAGTTTTGAATCATCGTAACAAATTAATGAATAATATACGTTTTTAACATCACTCTATAACAATCTTAAAGAAATAGGATTTTAGGTACATATTTTTAACTGATTATTCAAACTTGATAGCGTATATTCACGTGTAACATACAATAATATAATAAAAAATATTGTTCGAAGTTAAGAAAATGAGACAGGAAATATTTTTATACGGTTAGTTATGAATACTCGTATTGTATTAATTTAAAATTATCGCTCCCAATGGAAGGCAGTCCTTACAAATGACCATCACAACAATAGTTTCAGTGGAATGCGAAGCAATGTACGTACAATGTGACATTTTGTTATGTATTTAATTGCTTGTCTATTATATATTCTATTTGGGTGCGCTCTGATGAGGTCAAACCGACAAACTTGATACATACTAAGATACGATAACTTGACCACTGCTTGAGCGGTGATGAAAAACCAGAAGAAGAATTTAAAACTTGAGCGATGTCAAGGGACATCCGGATGGAACGAAGTGTTAAGTTAGAGAGAGAGAGACAGAGAACCACGCGCACGCCTCACGGCTTACAACTCTAGCAAAGTGTCGTGACAACTTTTCGTAAGAAATTTTTCCGTCTAGCCCCCTTTCACAACGCGCAATAAGGAAATTCGTTCCAAAAGTTCGACGACATGTGACATCTGCCAACCCGCACTTGCTTAAGCTAGCTGAAGAGTGTGTCTGTTTGAACACGCTAATCTCAGGAACTACATGCTCAAACTGGAAGATAGTTCATTTATGGCTTTGTCCAGAAACTAGAAGCATTAATGTAAGATGGTACAAACACGAGAGAATTTTTAAATAGAACGAAATTGAATCGATTTGGTAGACGCTACTATTCCTTTACATTATAACAGAGAAATCAATTGATTAACAGATAGGTACATGATATTGTAACTTCTTAAATTACCAGTTCGTAGTGAACATTAAAGATGATCAAAGAATAATAAATATGTCAGAGCCAACAAGCTAAATCAGCTGTTTAATTAAGATCCTGTTTATTAAAATTAACAATCTGAATGATAATGTAATATGATAATCTAGTCTTGAGTGGAATTTAATATCTATTTATATAAAATTCTCGTGTCACAATGTTAGTTACCTAGTACTCCGAAACAACTGGCCCGATTTTCATGAAATTTTGTGTGCCTATTGGGTAGATCTCAGAATCGGCCAACATATCTATATCATATTTTTGTATTTAGTTATTTTGGCCTAACGATAATAAGGAACCTACAAAATGTAGGTATTTATTAGGTATATAGATTTTCAGAAAATTATAATGATTACGTTTTTATTACGATTCTCTTCATCGGTTTCTTATAAATTATATTCTATACTTCTATACTAGTAATATTATAAAGAGGAAAGGTTTGTATGTATGTATGTATGGTTTTCACGCATAAACTACTGGACCGATTTTAATGAAATTTGGCACAGATAACCTCTAGACCTTGAGAAAGAACATAGGCTACCTTTTATTGCAAAATATGTACCACGGGCGAAGCCGGGGCGGACCGCTAGTTTTAAATATTTTTTTTCGTCAAAAGATTTGTTGTTTATTATGATTGAAATCTTTTACGTGATACAAACCCACTTCAAAATGTCTGCATTACTTGAAATTTTTTAGTCATCAATCAATAATTTCAAAACTTTGGTATTATATCATAAGAATGACATTCAATTTTTTTATCTCATCACAAAAATTTTACGAGCGCGCGGTACGAGGCAATATTTTCTAAATTTATTGACTCTACAGAAGTTAGTAAATTTAAAGTTGCAATCGAACTAATCGCGCAATTAGTGGCTAAACTGTTGCGGACAGAAAGGACTTAGTGGGAAAAATTCAGTCGTTCCTTTTATTTTTACCCGTGTCGTTCTTAATTATTTTCTCCTCAGCTAAGTATTTTCCGTTTAATTTTGTAATATGTATTATTTATATGTATTTAGTTTTTAGAAAAAGCGTTTCGTTTGACTAAAGGATAGAACGAATTCAGTCACTCTTGTAAGTTTGTAAGTGGCTTAGCAGTTTTTAAGTGGCTTGGCGGTTGACCTCAGACACTTTCAATCCCGCATTCCAATTTAAATAATTGGAAAACAAATAATATTTAAAATATTTTATTTTTAAATGTGCAGAAAAAATATTAACTACCATTTTTCTGTGCTTCAAATTATCTGGTCGTATCTTTTCACCATAAAATTCAACTCCTGTTACATATTCTTAAAGGTAATTTCTAATTTTATGAAGTCCCATGTCCCCAAGTGGGGTAAGGGGCAGATGTATTTTACACATCTGTTTCACTGATCGATTTTCTTTAGGGACAAGTAGGTGAGCAGCCTTCTGTGTCCTACCAGACCGAGCCATTATTTTTTTTTCTTCGTCTCCACCGGTAATCGAACCCAGGACCCCTCGGTGCTACGCTCACGCGTCAACCACTGTACCATGGAGGCGGTCAAAAGCGGTCAAAGCCTAATTGCTAATACTTAAAAAAATTTATAAGACGACCAATTTAAATTTATAATCAGTGTTCTCATTAATATGTTCTTTAATAAATTAAAAAGGGTAAAACCAACACTAAATTATACAAAGAACACGAAGTTACCTACTTAATAAATCATGACTATTTAAAAAGAAAAGTAAACCCGCAAATAAATTCTAAATGAATACGACCAAAATGAGAAAAGTGTTTTACCGCTGTCAGCATTTTGTTTTTTGGGAAATAAATCTAGGACATCCGCCATTGTAAGGCAGCATACAAGTCATTCAAAGAGTACTTTTCAATAAACCTACAACAAACACACACATACACACACGTGAACACACACATACAAACACACACACACTCTATCACGAACACGCGTGCTGCAAACCGCAAAATAATGTACTTTGTTTTTCTTTTATTTTTTATTAATTGTATTAACTTCCATTACATTAGATTATTTACCTTCTTGTTAACTTTCTACTGTCCATAACATAATATGTAATATGTATATAACCAAGAAGCGCAACTCAGGGTCCCAAGACACAAGTATTTCGCCTAGTTTGGGACCCACTGACGTACATTAATTGTAAAACATATAATGGACAAATAAATTAATTTCATTTCATTTCATTTCATTTCAATTATCAATGTTAATTTATCAACGATTCATTTAAATTTTTAAACTTTTACAAGTTCAAAATTCATTTTCTGTCATGAGTTAACTACTTTCAAAGTTGCACAGTCATTTTGTTTGGATGTTTATTGTACTCAACTTGCTTAGATATCAATAATATTCAATCTGTGCCTAGATAATAATATCTGATAATCATGACCAAGATTGATATGCAGTATGCTCTAGTTGACCTTTTTCTATCATGCTCGTACTACAACTATCATTATATAGTATATTATATTGTAGCTATACAAATATAAAAAGAGCGTGTGTAACGAGCACCCGTGTCAGAAGTGAAACTTCTTTGGCAAGATTCAAAATACAAAAACCATGACGTGACCTTTAAATTTTACTCTCAACGCGCCTAAAGAAGGTTAACTTCAAAAACTAAAGACTGGACACATTGTTAAAAACGTAATAAGCAATGAACACACATGTACACACGCCTTAAATTTCACAGTTTCAAAAACAAAATAGACCATTTGAACGAAGCAGTTGAAAAATTCGTCGGATTTCGCGGCGTTCCCGGGAGAAATACATTTTGAAATGGTTACGTGCTCTCGAAGTTCGCGGCTAATATAACATGTAACGTATTGGTCTCATACTGAAATATATTTGTACGTTTCCTTTGCTAGTTTTGTTCTACAATAGAAATTGCATTTTGGGTCGTAGTTAATCGCTTTTGACAAAACTTGCATGAGAATTTTAATATTTTCTGGATGATACAGATATATTTTAGACTTGTTAATTCTTGAATTTTTAATCCCACCATAAACATAAATGTAAAAATGGGAGCCAAGTTCAATCGTCGACTTAATTGCCAAAAAAAGAATTGAGATCTAAATGTGTGCCAGGTCCTGTAGACAGTCCAAAATTTATAAATACAAAGATGTATTAAATTCTTAGGTGAACTGAAAACTCAATTGTTTTATTTTCCCTTATATAACAACGTTTATTCCAAAATATGACTTTTTTTATTTGAATCATAGAATGATTTTCACAAAGCAAATATTTTCCTGAAAACCGGCAGTTACTACTAGATTATTGAGATCTTCTGAAGTGAGATTCTCAATCATTTATTTATTTATTTATTTATTTAACACTTTATTGTGCAAAAAAAAAAAATATACATAAAGGTTACAAAAAAATAAGATTAGAAAGCACAAAGGGCGGCCTTATCACTATGCAGTGATCTCTGCCAGGCAACCACGGGGAGAAAGGCAAAGAAGCGCAAAAAGTTGTCGGACAAAATAAAAACATATTTTTAGAATAGGGTAGAAATAATTAGAGAACACAATAAAATATATACACATTTATACATAATCATATTCAAAACTACGATAAAACTATGCCACAAACCATTCACGCAAACTACTCGAATTTGTAAACAAGTATATCTCAATGGCATCAATTACTGAGCTGATATTGGTACTTCAGAATCACGCGGAGTAGCTCCTACTAATCATTGATAAGATGGTCAACTTGGAATCATTGTTTGACGTCAAATATTGACATGTGTATTCCAAGATTGACGTAAGTATACGGGAATCGTAGATCACGCACATGAAGCTGTCATTAAACAATTGCTGAAGACTGATGATTAGCACAGCAATTCTGCAGACGAAAGAAAATTAATCATTTCGTAGTAAACTATAAAATACAATATGATTTAACATAAGTATTCTAGACTAGAAATTGGTTTACTCGTAAATAGTCCGTCATTATGTGGTTATAGTATATTGCATGCATAATATGAATCTTAGAAGAGAAAAAACACCCGAAAATATTGTCTAAACTTTCCTCTACTCTACACAACACATTGCTCATTAGTTACCACCTACTTCTAATAAAATAGGATAAATACACACGACTTAGATACTCCTACAGTACATCGACAACCTACTAAAAAAAATTGGTTGTCTGTAAAGTCGGTTTACTGACGATAGTTGAACGTGACAACGTCCGATTGTGCTTCTTTGTCGCTCGTTCCGCGCTCTCGCTTGCACTTCAAGCCTTACATGGAACGCCTCAGAGCGAGGTAACGCCGCATGAGTCATGTTTTTTCGTGCGTGCAGCCGGCGTTATCGAATTATAAGACGTTGTCACGTCAATATGCCCAAAATGTTCTACAATCCAGTAAAGAAGACTATTTAATATTCAAGCAAGATTTGATCTAGAATTTAACCCTTATATCGAATATTTGTTTTTATTTCAATTGAATGGTAAACAATTACTTATCACACTGGAACAGAAGCGCGACGAAACGACGGTAAAATTATAGATTTATTTCGGTCCAGCCTTGGTCACCATCGGTCGCGCATACCAATTGTTTAGGACTTGGAAGAAAGGTCAAATCTAGGAAGTTATTATATCCGCAAATTGTTTAGTTAATATTTTATGTGCGTATTAATAGGTATTTATTTAACAACATAATTAGAGAATAAATCAGGTGGAATGCTTATTGACTGCATAATATAACGTTACTGCAAATATTTCAAAAGCAAAATAATAATAATTAATAGTGTAACAAAACAAGTCACTTTAATACCAAAAACAATGAGCTATATTTTATCATCTTCCGTCATTTACTATTCGATTCTAAATGTTTAGAACGTGTTTACCTTTACGAAGCATTCATTATAAGGAAAATTCATTTTAATGTCGCGGAAAATGTTGCAATCTATAGAAATAATAAAAAACGTGAAGATTCTAATGCTTTTTGCTAAAGGTATATATACAAAATATAAACATTGATTGTTTTCCTTAACTTTTGGGTATAGATTTGTGGATCTAGATTGTATCGTCAACGATATAAGTACACAAAATCTTTTAAATTTTAAATTATGTAAATATTAAATTATGTGTATGTGTGGGACATGGGCCTCCTATCAATGAGGGTACAGGCCATAATCCACCACGCTGGCCAAGTGCGGGTTGGCGGATGACACATGTCGTCGAACTTTTGATTCTTCGACATGTCGGTTTCCTCACGATGTTTTCCTTCACCGTTCGAGCAGTAGTGATGTTACAACATGCGCAGATAAATTGAAAAATCAATTTATTTCCTGCGCGCTCGCCTGGTCTCGAACCCCGGACTTATCGATTCGAAGTCCGAGGTCTCACCACTGAGCCACCACTGCTAGTGCCAGTGCTAGGAATAGATGCCGCACGATAAATATACGTGAGTACGTAAAGCCGCGGGCGATACTATGTATCAGGACTATCAGGTGTTTAATATTCATCATACAATTTAAAAGGATAAATTTAAGCTATACATTATCATACATTATACCTATACCGCTGTAAAGATATATTTATATCGCCGCGGCCGTCTATTTAATCGGTCTGAAGACTCAAAATATCTCTATTCCTTTCTTTTTCATTAAAATTTGTATTTACATCTTATCTTGTAACTAACGTAAGAACTGTCAAGTTTGACTGTGATGATGATGTTTGATTTTTAAATAATTTTTGAGGGTAGTTAAAAATAACAATACGTCCTTATATTTTGTAGTTTATAGGTTTCTTTACTGACGTTGTAATCTAAGAATTCACGTTTTAAATGCAAATTAGTTGATAAGTGTTCGAGTAATTACTTTTACCAGTTCATAACAAAGAGGATATAATCACTACGTTTTAGTTCATAACCGGACTTTATGGCATACAGTATAAGAATACTTGTGATATAAAAATGTTTAAAGAATATTGGTAAAAAAAGGTGTAAATGAATTGAATTAAATGGCTATGTATTGTTTATGAAGGTTTGTTCAACTTTGTGATATTTATTATTATTAAATAAATAGATCTGTAATGTATTTGAATGATAAAACAAAAAAATACTTGATCCATTATGTTGTATTTGCACAAATGTTTTGTTAGCCATTTTGTTAACCTTACCTATTATTAATAATTAATGTAAAATGTATACTTTCTACCAATTTCCACAATATTAAGGCTAAACCGATTTTATTACAATTCAATATAAAATTTATTTATTTGGAAAAATAACATAAGAAGAGGTTCTATAATAAAGATAATACTGCACTATTTATTATTATGACGTTGCTAGTAGATATATCTTTTTTAAAGTATTGTTAATTTGCGATAATCATATAAACATAGATATTATCAGTAATAAAGTGTACCGTGTAACGTTATCTTGCCGATAATTCATATTAATGTTAATCTTTTGTTTCCTTATTTTAGTGTTCTATGAACATCACAAAAACTATAAGAAAATTTTAGTTTTAAACAAGAAATTTGAGTTAAAATGGTTTATAATTTCATACAAGTACACAAAAGTGGACTGAGAAGGAGATCATCTGTGAAATCGGATAAAATTAAATTGACATATGAAAATGATCTTGATTATTTGGGTGAGTTAGTATATTAAGCTTGAATTTTGTTAGTAGATGGTAGCTTATAATATAGGTAGATCTAACTAGGTATATCTTTAACTAGCTGTTCTCCGCGGTTTCACCCGCATTGCTCCACTCCTGTTGGTCTTAGCGTGATGAAAATATAATATAGCCTATAGCCTTCCTCGATAAATGGGCTATCTAACACCGAAATAATTTTTCAAATCGGACCAATAGTTCCCGATATTAGCGCGTTCAAACAAACAAACTCTTCAGCTTTATAATATTACTATAGATATGTTATGTTTGTGGTAGGTATTAATAATAATTTTAAGATAAATTTATCTAAACGATTTCAAAAAAGAGGCTGTGCCGAGCACGCGTGTCAGAAGTGAAATTAATTTGACATGATTCAAAGATACCAAAATTGTCGCCATATACCACGGGCAACCGCTAGTGGAAGACATAACTTCAACTTATTCTCTGTATACGACTTCAACATACGCACCTTAGTTCCCATGACCCATCTTACAATAACATGCCACTGTTTACAATCACGTGACTACATAAATATATATATATATAACATGTCATCCAAAATTAGGTTACACCCAAACTCATAAAGCCATTGACTATCTATTGGCCATTATCCATTGTGATCTGAATGTAGCCGTGCTTCAATCGTTAAAACCCCATGGAAAGGCAAGTCACGTTTAAACGACCCATTAGTTATGTTTTGGTCACATTTAAACCTATTTATATGATAGGAAAAGGATAGGAAATAACTCGTGCCTTGGTTGTGTTGAATTCACTTAAAATCCTATGCTTCGAAGATGAAATAGTATTGCTTCATGTTCTTCTTGAGAGGATTTTCTAGGGAGGTGTAAGGTAAAATCTTGTAAAATGTTGTTGAATATAATATAGGCAAGGTTCTTCTTGATTTCACTAATAATTATAATGTAAGAACTAAGAAGGGCTAGGACGATCCATAGTTTTACCTACAGAGTTTTCTCTGTTCCGAAAAACCATTCTGGAAACAATATATTTGTAAAGTGTAAACTACAAATAAACCTACATACCTTTTTTTTTCATTTTCATTTTTCAATTATAACAGTTACTACCATTTACTTATAATTGTTAGTAGAATTTAGTTAAAACGGTCACTAATAGATAGTAGAAATCAAAAGGTTCTTCATGACTATATTATTATTAGGTCTGTAACTCTGTTAATATTTTTTTAGCAAAAAGGTCGGTCACTTACAAGTCAAGGCCAATAGTTTTGGACAATGCACGGGGATTCCACCGTGTCATTCGGATTTTGAGCTAATGCATTTTGAGTGAATAAATTTAGATGTAATGCGGTGTATAATTAACAGTTACTGAGTTAGGATACGTTAAGAAAAATTACTTTTTTTACATCAAAATTCTCCATGATTTCTGATGACAAAGTTGGCAAATGGCAATCGCTTACCATCAGCCATCAGGCGCTTGGTTGTCAATTTCAACATGAATAACTGATTCCGTATTTTATTTCCGAGTTTTATAAGTCGGGTTTTCCTTCCTGACGCTATAACTCCAGAACGCACCAACCGATTTCCACGGTTTTGCATTCGTTGGAAAGGTCTCGAGCTCCGTGAGGTTTATAGCAAAGAAAAGGTGTCTTTGGTGGCGAAACTAGTTTAGCTAGCGAAGCTAGTTTTTTATATGATTACGATTTCGATACGTATATAAGCTAAACATTAAACAACTTATTTAATTATAAACTTTGAGCAAAGATATATATTTTTAATAGTAAAAATTTATTGTTTTTATCATATAACTACCTAAACGCATTTTTGCGCTATTATTACCTATATACATATTTTTTTAACCGTGATAAAATTTTACAACCGTTGCGTTCTCTTGGTTAACGTGAAAAATGCACCGAAAATGATAATAAAATGTATATTTTTGTTTACAGAAAGCTCCTTCGGGATGCGACACGTGATCATCTTCCTTCTCTTTCTCTCCACCGTGACGTCATATGCCACGAGAGTCAGCATGAGTTTGGCCATAGTGGCCATGACTAAGCCGAATAAATATGATTTTCCGGTAAGTTTTTCTTTTATAAGAGACTATGTTTATACCCGGCTTTGCTCGTGGTACACGCAAATAAAAAAAAACATATTTACACATATTTTAACGTATTATATTATTAGCACTCATTCATCACGTAACTATCTAACGGAGATTTTTTTGGAAACGGCCGCGTAGTTCCTAAGTTTCCGCGTGTTCAACCAAACAAACTCTTAAGCTTTTGATTTCAAGTATAGACATAGGTACATAATATACTAGCTGGTTGATCTGCCTCACCCATAGAAATCTAAATAACAAGACACATAGAAGGGCTATAATGTCATAATTCGTATGAAAACCGCTGTCGCCAAAATCAACACATTCAAACCGAAAGCTAAACAGTACACACAAGTAAACTATGCCTTTTATTGGACAGCTTGATTTTAGTGAAAACTAACTTATCTATTAAATTAAGCTTTTGAATATGTATCCTAACGCACGAATTTACGGTTTATTTTAGAATAACATCCCTAAGTATATGAGACTTTTTGCTCCAATACGAACAAACGTGATAATAAGAATGGTCGACTGTGTCATTCATTGTTATTTCGATTACTATGGTGACAATCGTAATACTTGTAAATATTCTATAATTTTAAGGAAAAACGGCATTATTTCTAAAAAAAAATATTTTCCGATGAAATATTATTCCTTTATAAGTATAATTACAACTTGTGGAAGAATTTCCGCAATGGGAATTGCTGAAACACACCATGTATACACTCATAGGTCTCCAGAGCAACTGAACAGTGACGAATGCACTGGTGATGTGCAAATCACCTGAGTGGCGACAAGGTCACGCACGCTTACGACTTCTAGTGTCTTGTTATTTAGATTTCTATGGCCTCACCCTTATCACGAGGCAAAAATCGTTTTTTTTTTATTTGATATCAGGCCTAGCGAAATTCTGGAAGCAGGAAGCAATATTATTTTAAGTAGGTAGCATAAGTTACCATCCATTTTATAAAAACGAATAAATAAAGTTTACTTCAAAAAATAAACTGTTTTTTTATGTTAACCGTCAACATAAAAAAATCATAACAAAAAGTACTTACACATACATAGGTACATAATATTCTACTATAGCTATTTGTTCTGGCAAATTCCGAGTTAATGAGCCGAGCAAATCACAACACTAAAAGTAAGTCTTTACAAAAATTCGGACAAATAAACGACCTTTCATGCACGTTTACGCAAATTTTAAATTAACAAAAACGTCATCAATATTAATAATACAATAACAAGTAACAACAATATAAAATATACTAGCAAAATAATCCAGGTTCTATTTATTATGAAATGTGACCAAGGTCTTAACTCTTTATAAGTACTTGAAAGCTATTCGATTTGATTTCGTAAAATTATTAATTAGAAAACTGTGTTATAACAGTCTATATAATTAATAGTGTCATGTTAGCGGCCCTGATAAATTAATTTATTTCAACAAGCTACCGCCTGCGAATTGGTCCATTTCTAATTAATAAATTTTCTGCAAACGACTAAAAAACCGGCCAAGTGCATGTCGGTTCACGCATAAAGTAGGGTTCCGTAGTTTTTTTTGACACCGCGCTTTTTTTGCATTTCTTGCATCATCATCCATCCGTTTCTAATTAATAAATTATCTGCAAGCAATTGGGCCAATTTTCTCAATGTCATAAAATGGATAAGTATCTGATCTTCAGACGGTAACAAATTTGGTAGTATAAGATAAGCATCAACTTCATTCTTAGTACTTGAGTTATCTGCTTATCAAAATATAAGAAAGTATTTAGCGGGTAACTCCCGAAAATGACAACTAAACAAAGTTCGTATACATGTCGCAGTCCGATAGTATAATCCGCCGTATTACAAACGGTCGGCATTTTGTAATATGCCGAAAATTCGTAATCAGAAATTTTTGGTTTGGGCTCCGTCGGCTCGCGACCGTCTTTTTGTAGAATTTTGGAAAAAGACTTGAACGCTTGAGTGGAGGAGGCCAGAAGGGCCCTAATCGGACGGGATTAGATATATGGATTTTAAGATTTAAAACCTTCTCCAGACTTAAAAATACTGCCGTATTTATAAGTCTTCAAGCACACATTTTCCCAAACCCTAAGGGCATCAAAATGGACGAATGACAGTAACTTAATAGATTTTCAAGTCATGTACTATAGGGTCCCTGAACTTAACTACTGGGATTCCACCCTTTGGCTGAATAAATTGATAGACTTAGTGACTAGAATTTTAAAAACCTTCACTATATTATGGATAATGTGGATGGGAATGCCGAATGTGCTTGAATAAACCTGATTTACGATTATTACAATATTTGTATATACCGGTCGCATTGAGGAATTTGAGGACTATTGAAGACCTCCTCCTTTTTTGAAGTCGGTTAAAAATACCTCTATACTTAAGTTTATTGTAATATTATAAAGATATCTTCTAGTATCTAAAGTCTTAACTAAACAAATAACTAGGATTTTTTATGAATGTAAACATAACAAACACATTTTTAAATACAAAATTATCATACAATAATATTATGAACTTCTTAACTTGTGAAATTTGCGTTCATTATATTTCTTTCCAATTCAAAATCGAACCCACACTCAACAAAATAGTCTTTAGCATTAACCACTGATCCTACCGGGTAAATCACAAAAACACAGCTAAGCACATTGTGTGTATAATTAACTTCTATAGAATTTAGCCAGCTTTAGTCATTGTTTAAAATTTATCACGCCTAGTTGTTTTGTACTATTTTTTTTGTATCGTTTAAAATATGGCGCATATCATTAAAAACCATTTGTCTTTTTGTCCTCACGACATAAACAACATAGTGTATTTTTTGTTATTATTTTTCGGTCAATTTAAGCTAGCAATAATTAATTATTCTTGGACGTTTACAGAATGACATCTATGCGACTTAAACCAAATAAAGAAATATTAAATCATAGTAATAAATATACGGAACAGATAAACATACACTCTTATTCATATTTTTCTACAAGACATACAATAGAAAGATACTTCGAAATACAAAGAATAATTTTTTTATTAAAATACAAAAAAAAATCCTGATGAAGTCAATCCTACGTATATTACGAAAAATATATGCTCTTTCATATTGTGATCTATACTACGATCTATATGATCTATACACGGTCCCTGCATATATCTCCTTAACATATTAGTCCATCGTACTGGTCCCTTATAACAGATGTAACTCAATGCTACCCACGTACTACCGAGAAAATCAAAGGAAACCCGCTACATAATGTTGTAAAACTTTTACAGTGGCGTTTTTAAACGCACTTAAAAATCCGTTTTGAAGTTTGTTTAAAAACGCCACTGTAAAAACGTCGAAAGTTTTTTATTTAACATAACATACACCAACATATTTAGATTCATAATATCGAAATAAATATTTCTATGAAAAGAAGAAACAATATTAACAGGCACATTGCATTTTGTTGAACCATATAATTGCATTAGAAACACTGTTAAACCGAGTTAAATTAAAAGAAACGTTTTCATGTATTGAAAGAAAACATTAAAACAAAAGAAATAATAGACTATCTGATATTGAAGATTGTATTTTTTTATACTTACTGATGTGTGTTAAAAAAATTATGAACGTAGGTAGATTATTATAGGAATATTTAAGGAATCCAGCGATCAGAAGTGTATTGTAACTATATTTTATTATATATTTTTTTGAATTTTAGGTGATTTTAGCGAGGAATTGACTTTTGCTCGATACGCCAGGTCAATACTTGCTCATTATTTAAAAAAAAAAATTACATAAATAGGATATATTTTTAGCGCTTTTTAGAGTAAATCATGCGGCTTAGAGTTGTTCTAATTGTATAAACTTTAGTATATCTTCCCAGTAAATAGATAAAAATAGCGGGTTAAAACGCAAGTGCGAAAGAAATTTGTATTCTACCCTCGATCCACAGGTTCGCATTGACACTAGCGCATATAGACCACGCGTGAACATATTACAATTTTAGGGTTTAGAAGTAGGGTTTAGAAGCCGTTATGTGGAATTTGTATCCTTACAATGCTGGTGTAGGTGCTGTGCTGACGGTATGGTATGGTAAATATTATATTTGGAAAGGTGTTGCGATTTTTGTAACCAGCTGTGAATGTTTGGTATACTTGCTCTATGTAAACGAGAAAAATCGTAGATTAAAATATTGTTCATATCTAGTGATTATATAAAATCATTTTCTAGGATTTAAAGTACCCAGCACTTTTAAAATATAGTTATTTTTACAGTAGGTACTTAGTAGAAATTTAACCTTCACCAATGTCGCAAAAATCGTTGATTTAATCATGTTACATGTATTATATTTCATCCTATAAAGCAGTATTAATATAATATAGGTCATCTAGCACCATAACTTTCCTATACTGGAAATAATACTACTTTGAAATTTAAACAGATTTTTTTTGGTATCCCCCTTTTTTTGGGGGGGGGGGGAAATCTTACCTAAGATACCCACGGCTCCCGGGGAAGGAGCCGTTTGTTATGTCGGATTCCTACCGACTAAAACCCCACTGTGTACCAACGCGCTGCTTTAGACGGGATGCGGGGACACTATCGCAATCTTCCGCATGTCCCGCCCACCAGTTGCCCGTTTCCAGGCCCTCCTTGGTAACCCCCTGAACTGAGGTTGAAAGTTTCAGATCTGACACGTGTTTTCGGCACACATGCTCTTTTTTATCAAAAATGCTACGACTCATAAATCAAAGTACACGAGGTAATGAAGAAAAATTAATCTTTAACATGTCTTAATCAAGACCTACGATAAGCTCGCTCCATTTGAACGTATCAATACGTTATGCAACTAGGTAATGAAGTAATATCTCTAATAGCTTTGCTAATTAAAACTGCATTCATGTTGTTTTCAAAATAGATTGAAGGAAATTACTATGATGCAGGTGGAGAAGGGAATTCCATAGAACATAATTATTTATGTTACAAGCCGTTTCCTGCGTTAAACCGGGTTAAAAATATGGTTTTCAAAATCGGTGCAGTAGTTTCGGACATCTAATATTATATTTAAATAAGAAATAAAAAATTTCCTGTGTATTTAAAATATATTTTCCAAATGATTTGTAATGTAATAAATACGTTACTTAAAATTATTTTGATTCATAAATTTAACCTTTACTTGTACAGAAAAACAATAGCAATCAATTCTTTCTTTTTCGTTATTTTAAAGTGGCAATTAAAATTCACAAAAAACTCGAAGTGAACAACAAACAGAATTCAAGTGAAGGGCCATTGATCCTTTGAGTGCAGAATACTAAAATATGTGGTCCAGTACATTTTTAAAAAGATGAAGGGTTAAATTTCCTTTGGTAGATAAATATTGTGTTTTTCCAGTTTCTTAATAAACACATTATATTGTAGAATACTGTGTGTGTGTAATCTTATATATAAAAATGAATCGCAAAATGTGTTGGTAAGCGCATAACTCGAGAACGGCTGAACCGATTTCGATAATTCTTTTTTTATTACTTACTAGCAATGCCCTGCGGTTTCACCCGCATAGATAGCGATATCGTTACAGTGAAAAGTCTACTATAGGTCGGACTATAGGTTTAATTTTTAATCACATGAAAATCACCTTTACCCCGTCCCGCACTACGGCCCTTTTTTTTTGTTTTAGTGGGGAAATCTTTCATAGATACCCACGGCCTCCGGGGGAGGGGCCGTGGGTTATGTCGGATTCCTACCGACCAAAACTCCGCTGTGTTCCGCCAAGACGCATATTGGTAGAATTCCTCCGTGACCTCCGCACTACGGCCTGCTCGAACAGTATACCTACTATTTTCTGTAGACACTTAAAAATTCGTTATATCTTTTGAATGGAATATCCAATTCTTTTCATTTGAAAAGTATTTTGCTGGTATTGAAACAGTCTATATTAAAACATCATTTAATGGGATAAGGATTAATATATGTGTATGGACAACATGGTTTGATTACTGTCGGCACTTCTATTTACTTTGAAAACGTAAAAAAGTTGTTGTAGTAACATAACTACTGAAGATGGACATATGGTATCGCGGACTTTCTTGTAGATATTGATCCATTCTATAATACCGTAGAACATTTTTTTGTTCTATCTTCAATAGATTCCGCAGCGCACGCGATGACAGAAGTTTTATTGAGGATTTTTTTACACCTTCGGTTACATTATTGCATTTTTGGTAAGGATCTCTAATTTTTTTGAAAATGCAATATAGCCTATGTTGCTCAGTAAAGATGCAGCTTTCTAATGGTGAAAGAATTTTTGAAATCGGTCCAGTAGTTTATGCGTGAAAACTGAAAACCATACATACATACATACTTACATACATACTTACAAACTTTTCCTCTTTATAATATTAGTATAGAATATTCCTTGAAGTACGCGGATGGTTCTTATGTAGAGAAAACGTAAACATGTACCACGGGCGAAGCCGGGGCGGACCGCTAGTATGTATTTAAAATTAAAATAATGTATTAGTGATGTGCGTGTCTGCGTGCATGTTACCAAATTGAAATTAACCAAGTATACTTTTAAAAGTAGGTACATCTTATCGTCACAGTTTCACGTCCTGGGATTTTTATTCTTCATAAACTTTGCTAATTTTGATTCGGAATGAATCCGAAATTCTTGTCAATTCTATTTAAAAAGTTACTGAGTAATTAGGTAGTTAGAAAACGCCCACGCAGCATCTAAGTTTATACGGTAACTTTGTTACTAAGAAATTACTTATGATTTGATGAAAATACGTCCTACAGTTAAAATACCTACAGAATTAATTAGAAAGTTTTGGAACTATATTTTAGTTAAAATGTTGTTTTTTGGAAAGCTGTTATAACATTTCTATACAATATCTAGAGGTAAAGGTCAATGTCAAAGTGATGGCAAAATGTATCCAAGTTATGATAAAAAATAACGAAATATGATAAAGTAGCTGTGTTCCGAGGTTTTACCCGCAGTGCTCCGCTCCTGTTGATTCTATAACCTTCCTCGATAAATGGATCTAACACCGAAAGAATTTTTCAAATCGGACTAGTAGTTCCTGAGATAAGCGCGTTCAAACAAACAAACAAACTCTTCAGCTTTATAATATTAGTATACTAGATGCGAAGATGCACAAAATATAAATCGCGTTTGAAATCCTTTAAAGTCTTTATAGAAACCATTTCATAACATAACATAGACTATAATAATAAGAAAATAAACTGAATTACAAAAAAATAGTTTACAATACCAATTTTTTTAAAACAAGAGCCTTCAATTAAGTGATATTTGACACGAGTTTACTAAGAAAGATTACATTTCACTATCATTAGAAAATACCAGAATCCTTTAAAACGTAAATAAATTTTCTCAACTAAAAATAGGTTTATCCATTTGAAATTCCCTTAACAGGAACTATCGCTAGAATGGATAATATGACATAATAAGGCCCATTGTCTGCCTCAAAATGCGTCACAACCTGTCACACGTAATGATGAGAATGTAAAGTGATAAAATACCTTTTTCATTGTATATGAGGCTCTATTAGCAGTCAATAATTTTCTAATTATTACCCCGCAATTTGTCCTTAATGATACATTGTTTTTATGCGGATGGAAACAGTTCTATAAATATTATTAGATTATGTACTTTATTTATAATTTTATGTACTTAATATATTATATTACGTAATTTGTGTGACTTTCGTTGCCAAATAAATTATTATTGACTCGGATTGGTCCAGATTAAAATATATACATAGAAAGCAGCAAAAATAATAACATATTCGAAGAATTTTGAACCTACGTCATTGTTAAACATATTTTTGATAAAATATGCGAAATACAAGCTGTTTAAACAATTAACACTAAAAATATACGTAAATCGAATGATTAATAATTACTAATGTCTTTTTAATGGAATTCATATATATATTATATACAATATATAAAATAAGTTTTAAATTATTTATGACAGGACCGATATTCTTCTTAAGACAAACA
>CAJQZN010041312.1:114232-128475 GCA_907164685.1 Colias eurytheme
GTTATGCGCTTACCAACACATTTTGCGATTCATTTTTATATATAAGATAAGAAGATTATTGTGTATAGATCATATTTTATTCTGATGTTTGACCTATAAAACCTCAGAAAAACACCATGCAGTATAGAAATTATTGATTTTGGCCAATGTAAATCTAATACTATCAATTAAATTTATGAGATAGATGTAAATTAACTTCTTGTACAATTAAGATCATCTTTATTTAGTAAAATGTAGGTATGTTTAAGAAAATTAAAATCTCATTATAGCAAAACAATGTTTATTGCACTTTGAAAACAGACATTACAAATGCCAACAAAATTAAATTTTGCAAGAGAAATGCACTAATTTGATTTAAATGAATTTTTGATTGCGAATGCTGTAATAAATTTTTCTGTGCCAACACGGCATAAATCGGTTTTGAAAACTAGTGAAGAAAAATAGGATGATTTATGTAACAGCAAAGTATTATGGTCGGATACAGTTGAAAGAATGTAACGAAAAATAAACTTTAAATTTATGGTACCTACAGGAAAGCTTTCTTGTGAGATCAAAGAAATTGTATCTATATTATCTATATTAAATTCACAAAATAAATGTGAGTTTTTATTATAATCGAAAGCGTTGCATTTTATAATGTGACGATTTTCAGAAAAGTGTTTTTCCTGAGCCCACGGAGGTTTCTGAATTGACGACCATTCTTCGACAGTGTATCACAGGTGAAGTTGTTTGTTTGTTTGACGCGCTAATCTTAGGAAATACTGGTCCGATTTGAAAAATTCTTTCGGTGTTAGATAGCCCATTTATATAAAGGAAGGCTTATAGACCATATTATATCATCACGCTAAGACCAACAGGAGCGGAGCAATGTGGGTGAAACCGCAGGGCACAGCTAGTGGAAAATAAACATGATTAAGGTAAATAAGCTATTTATAGTTAATGAATAAACTCAATATTAGACACAAATTATAAAAAAACCTTACTACAATACCGTTAATATACTTATATTATTGAGCTCTACTAAATTTTATAACAATATTTCTCGAAAAGTCCTTATTGTGCAAAGTTAACAAAAGTTTTTGAAAAGCTCTTTTAGCTATTTCTCATGTTGGAGCTCAAACTGAAAATGGAACAATATTATTTCGCTCTAAAATATTAATGTAAATATACTGAAGATGTGTTCTTATACTGTGTTAGTGAATAGACGTGCATATTGTACGAAATATAAGCGGTTTTGTGAATTTTCAAATGGTACAATACTTTTGTAACAATACAATATTGTAATTTGTAAGTTTTAAAATGGCGCAAACGACAATATATTAAATTTAACATGGATATTTCTGTTCGTTAGTATTATAAGGAAACGTGTGTCTGTTTTATTGATCAAAAATAGCTGAATTGATTTGAGTACGTTCTATTAAAGTCCGATACGAACAGATATTTTGATTGTCTCCTAGACCTGGAGATCATGTGCAGTTAGCTTGAATCTAATATTGACATAATAGATTGTATACACTGAAAAAATGCTATCAAATCTTTTAATAATGTGATGTCATACAGCTTTTTATAAATTGAGTAGAAATTTTATCTAAACATGAAAGTCAGCAAAGGGCACATATTAATTTTCTTCTGTCGGAAAAGTCGGAAAGTGTAATGTATGAGAAATACTGTAAGGCTTATTTATTACCGAATAGTTGAAACCCTGCTGTCGCATCTAGGGAAAAGATGAATGAATTTTAATGCAGTTCTTGAGAATACATTTTGAATTTTCGTAGATAAGAGGCGTGTTTTGACTCACATGTTAAAATAATGGTTATAAAATTATGTGTGTGTTTTTGAATTTTAAAGAGTTCTATTAATGTTTTAAAACTATAATATACATAATTATCTAGGAGATTGTCGCTCCATTTTCATTATAATATTGTCAATTTTTTCAGTGTTGTATGCCATACATTTAAATAACCTTAGATGTATATTGCACGATTCATCTTTTAGTAAATCAATTTCTACTTTTTCAAACCTAAATTAATTAAAATAATGTTATGGTTACATTCTGAGGTCATATTGTCTAAAAAAATACAAATATTTAATCTATTTAAGTTACTTTTAGGAATCAGATAAAATTATATAATTTGAAACAGACTATCTATATTAATAAATTAATATCTCTGTAATATTTTAATACAGTAGATTGAGAGAAATTGAATTCGTCTCTAGAGCTAATTGAATTACGTCGTGACAACTTACCAGCGTAAATGTGGATAAGTTTGGTGTACACTGGGAGATTATAAATGACATGTTAAGTATGCAAGAAGCTTACCTATATCTAATACACTGGAGATTTAACTTGGTAAGTAGGTGTGAAAGGGATAAAAAAATTTTTTTGACAATATGACCTAACTTGGTAAGTAGGTGTGAAAGGGATAAAAAAACATACAGGCGTCATTCAAGGTCATATTTTCTTGTTACAAGTTAATGTTCATACTGAAATCTGTGTATTAGATATAAGCTTCTTGTTATTATGTAAATGTTATTTCGACGACATTTGAAATATGTAATTGATATAAGTTCATTTTAACAGGCATAGAGATAGGCTGGTCATGATGATTGAATGTAGTAATTATTATTACTTAGGGTTTAGCATTTCACATTAACTAGCCGAAAGTAAGATACCAACCAACTTGGCTGGTAAAAAAGTGTTATGAAACTATTGAATAAGTGACTATTGAAGTGAAAGCTTTTATTGATAAATTTAATATTAGAGATCCTTACCAAAAATGCAATAATGTAACCCAAGAGTGGAGCCACGGGGGTGAAATAATAAATATCCTTTCAAATCACTAAACTCTTGATCTCGATGTACCACCATCTCCCTTGCATTAGGTTAGCACATAAATCTCCGTTTGACATGCTGACTCGACACGAGGCAGTTCTGTTCCTTGTATGTGTCATAGAGACATCTTAACGGACTTCTGGTGACGATTTATGGCCTCTAAACGCGGGAGTTTTGGCTATTATATTCAGGAATAAAGGAGTATTGGCTTATGTGTGATTCCTTGAAATTTAAAGTGACGGAAATCATAACAATTATAATCATTTATTAACACATAGTACCATTTAACTTTACCAAAAGCTTTATTATAGGAGTTATGTTATATTCAGATGTTACAGGTTGACCATTGGTTGTCTGTAATTTTTACAAAATTTGTGAATTTAGTTCACAATATCTTAAAAATTTAAGGATGGTCTCCTAGGAGCGTTTTCTTGTAGGTTTATATTTTTGGTAAAGATACCCTTACTAGCCCGTCTCAAAATACACTGTATAGAGTAAAGCTTGCGATTATAATGTTTTAAATTTATAAGCTTTCTGGTGGTCTTGAAAAGAGATTTTACAATGTTTTTAAAAGGTCATCCTAAACCGATTAAAATGCCCACATCGTTTATATGAAATGGATGCTTTGGTTGTTTTCATTAACGACTTTCCGACCGCTAAGCTTTCCGGTTCCTATATTTAAATTTGAAAAAAAAAAAAAATTTACATTAGTTATATTATCTTGTATACGTAGTATATTATTATTAGTCTGTGGTTATAATATATAATACTGTAGTGTCAATTTTCGTTTACTTTTGTAGAAACTTTATTAAATATTTTTAAAAACCAAATATACGAAAAATAGTTTAAAAACTATTTTTCACTAAAACCGACATAGTTATCTGCATGGTTACATTCACATCGTAGTGATAGTCAAATAGACTGTGCCATTTAATTAACAGACATTTAACATAACAATTTATTAATGCAAAGCACGCTCGTTAAAAATTAAAAAAAAAATATCATAAACATTACATTCTGAATGAAAAGCGAAGTAAACATTTGAATGTGATTTTACTTTAAACTTTATAAAAAGGATGGTCTTGGGCTTAATTAAAAATTCCCACTTCGTCGGGAAAATAGTTTTCCATATAAATATTCATGAGGGACACTTTGGTCCTTAGCTTCGCAGGAAAAAGTCAGTAATTATGGAATGACGGGGCAGGCATAGCGATGAGAGAAAATTAAATAACTTTTTCCTTTCAATCAATTTTATTTAGCGTATCCTGTTAAGTAATATGGCTCTTGTGGGAATAATTATGTTGGAGTTTTTCGTTTTTATAAATGAATTTTTAATTTATTTTAAGGATCGGCTCGTTTTACGTTGGATATTTACTGATAAAATAACTGCAACTTTAAAGTTAATTAAATTATAAGTATCATTATTCAAAAAAACAATCTTATTCCCAGTCAGTTTACGCCGTGAATTGAACTGACTGGCAAATTCATATGATATCATAATAATTAACAATGGCTGATTATTGCAATCTTAATATGAATTTGCCAGTCAGTTCGCGGCGTAATCTGTCTGGCAATAAGAAGTTATAATACGGCCCACAGATACCTACGGCCCCAGGTTTATTCGTGAAAGACGTACATCCATAGTTTCTTACAAACTTTCGCATTAATAGTATTACTAGGATAATGTCACACTGTTATTCTGTTTCCAACAGCATGCCATTAGTGTTGATGATCCTATTAGGAAGGTAATTGCTTCCATCTTGGAATTGACCTGCCAAGCGATGGTTGTCCCTTGAATTTGTTGTCCATTGTCCATTGCCATATGTTATCAACTTGGTATTTGATGAAAATAATACATACAATTTGTTTTGTAAATTAATATATTATCTTCGAGAAATCATCTAGGTAATAAGAGTAACACAAAACTTGGGAGTAAAATCGTGAAAAACAAAACAGTAGATATGAATCAATTGCACGTTGTTTGATTTTAACTTCTTCTAAAGGCATAATAAAACACACAATTTTTCTGTTTACCTATTATTCGTTAGTTATGTAAGCCTATAAGGCTTTGTAAAATAAATATTTAAACATTTTCTTCGCTACCGTAACGTACAATAAACAACAATATCAGAAAGTAATTTACACATTCTTCGGTAAAACTTTCAGCTAGGTACTTAGAAAATTAAGCAAAACTTTAAGCAATTGAAGGTACAAGACTGCAAACTACAACATTGAACAAGATCTTCATATCCTTTTAGCGGGAAAATGTAAATGTAATTAAAACTACGGAGAACAGAATTGCATTGAAAGTATAGAAGATTCTAGATTCAAATGGCAAATTAAAGTCAACTGCATTTTAACAAGGCTTTATTCAGCAATTTTGCGCTATTGTTTCGTATGGCTCATGAATTTTTAATTTGACTTCTGCTGGTTTTAAAAGGGATTTAAACAGATTTGTTTTGGTTTTTCGTTTTGTTAGCGGTTGCTTTGTTCGAACGGCAAGTGATGGCAATTTTATTAATATTTTAAAATGTACAAAGGTCTATTTAAGTAATTTAGATTGCATTAAACATAATATTATAATAGTTTTCTCTTACACGTGTTACACGACCTATTAGTACCGCAAAGTCAAATTATGCTATTTATATTCCTGGATAGGTACCTACTACCTACTAGAAAATATTATAATATAATATAAAAATATTAATTATACTTCAGTAACTTCCTTAATAATATTATTTTAATAATTATTTTAAGTGCAAAAAAATATCATTGAAATGAATTGAATTCAGCGCCATCTATACTCAAATGTGTATAACAGTTAGAAGCATGCAACGCATAGAAGTTAAAACAAAAAATAAGGGATGGCGCTGAATTCAATTCAAATATAATTTAAACTATCTCTTCGTTTTAATAAATATTCTTAGATGGCGTTAAATTAATTATAACATACAATGTAATTATACATAATTAATTAATAATAAATAAAACTAATACAATAATTTTATCATGCCGTTTTCATAATTAGTATTTTTATTATAACCTATACCTACTGCGAAATTTTCGTGCTAATTCTTTATCTGTGAACTTGTTTCAATTAACTGTCAACAAATCGAGGATTGGAAATTATTTTTTTGTATTATTTTATTTTAATTAAATTAATTAATACAATAAATCTAGCTTTGTATTCGTAAAAAGTTTATCATTTTAAAAATAAAATGGGTGACAATTTGCCACTATTACCAACTAAAGGGTAAGTTTGTTTTTAATTTAAATTCGAAGAAGAAAAAGTTTATGTCCTATATCTTGTTACAAACGACCAAATAAAAGTTTCTGGCTACTGAAAATATTCCAAGGATTTAATTTTTAGTGATGGTTATAAATTGTCATAACTTCTCGCAAAATATTGGCCATTCTGAAGTTTGCGTTTAAAGTTTACGTGAAGTTTACGAGTACTTAGTTAGGTAAGTTGTGATGTAAAATGCGAAGTAAAATTTAAATAAATTTTGAATGTAAGTAATTACCTACCTAGATTGTAAATATGCGCGCCGCGGGTCAATATTCTAAATAGCGATTCGGCTAGAAATTTTGTATTTAGCAAAACAATATTATTATTCGCTGTTTTTATTCATCATTTAGCTATTGCGGAATACACCAATAGTATAAAACAATAGTAATTAGAACCTACCCAGGTGGTTTTGTAAATAAAATTTTTTCCCTCCCTTCGAATTACTTATTCTTTTTTCAAAATTCAAATTTTAATGTGATCAGGTCCATGATTTCGCTCTAAAAATAGTCAGTTAAACATTTTTTTTTGTTTTATACCGCCAAATTAAAATCCTAGGCTACCTATGGAAAATCAACACGATTTCAATAAAGGTAGGTATTATTAGTTATTTCTGTGCTAGGTTTACTTGGTAGACCGTACCAACGTGTTCAAAATTACAATTGTTAGGTACCTATATGTATCATTCGAATATACCGATAGGTACATGATAATTTTCGACTATTAATAGGTATTTTTAGCTCGTAGCTCGACTCATTAAGGTATTTTTAACCATAAATCCAACAATATTTATTTGTGTATTAAAATTGTTATTATTTTAATTAAAAATTCCTCACTAGAGAGACAATATACGCGGACGTGAGGCCGGTCCTGCGGGACGTGTTTCGTGGCGCGGCCGGTGCAACACTCGTCAGCTGTTACCAGGAGATTGACGAAACTTTACAAGGGAAGGAATGGGTACATACTTTATTGATATTATTTAATATTTATATTGCTTATATTTAGAAAAATATGCATCGATAGATGTTTAAAAAATATGGATAGATAGATAATTTGATTTGAGTTTAATTTTAATATTGCTGTGCTCTCTCCGTACCTATATTACGGTTTCATATTAAATCGAGTGGAATTTTGGTAGTTTTTGTGCAATTTGATCAATATAAATATAGATAAGACGTACGTTTTTGAATGGAGTGAAAGAATGAATTGGAATGTATTTTGCGCTTACATGATAACGTGAAGTTTATTCGAATGATGTCGCGGGCGCCAAACCGTATTTTAATGTAGGTAGGTAATATTTGTATACGTAGTATAGTATTATTAGTCTGTGGTAATATTACGATTTTAAATTTTAACGACAAATAAACGGTACCTATTTATATATTTATTTAAACTCTTTATTGTGCTGATATAATACAAATAATACAAACAAAACTTATTCTAAAAAAAAATGGTTGTCTGTAAAGTCGGTTTGACTGACGACAGTTGAACGTGACAACGTCTGATTGTGCTTCTTTGTCGCTCGTTCCGCGCTCTCGCTTGCACTTCAAGCCTTACATGGAACGCCTCAGAGCGAGGTAACGCCGCATGAGTCATGTTTTTTCGTGTGTGCAACCGGCTCTATAGAATTAGAAGAAGTTGTCACGTCAAAAAGAAACCAGCACAGACTGTGCTGTGCTGTGATTTGTGAGTGATACCTACATAGTTAACTGCATCGATTTTCAGATAGAAAATTTCAAATCGGAATGCAAGGAAATCTATCTAAAAGAGAAGGACTTGCAAAAACAATATGCAGTCCGTCTAACTCGGGAGCCGTTGCCGAATATATACAAGACTTACCCACCAGATGTTTCTCGCAAAGAGAGTAAAGAACCGTATATAGATAGGAAGGATTTGAGACCTGGTATTGAGCAAGACGCTGGTCGTAAGTATGAATCTGTGAGTATGCGAAACTGTGTCCGCCTTTACTGCTTAACCGATTTATGTGAAATTTGGTACAAGATAGTTTGAGACCAGAGAAAGGACATAGGGTAGGTGTTATGTGAATTTTCCTTTCACTACGCGTGCGAAGCCGTGGGACTTTTAATCTATATTTGCTAGATAACTAGATATCCGCCCGCGGCTTCGCCCGCGTTTTCAAAGGAAAACCCGCATAGTTCCCGTTCCCATGGGATTTCCAGGATAAAACCTAACCTATGTGTTAATCCAGGTTACCCTCTATATGTGTGCTTAATTTCATTGTAATCGGTTCAGTAGAATTTGCGTGAAAGTGTAACAAACACACACACATCCTCACAAACTTTCGCATTTATAATATTAGTGGGATTTTAATGCGAATTTATCGACATTTGATAACTTCTCAATCAGAACAGGTCGGCTAAATTATACCAAGAGTAAATTTAATGTTCAATACATAAATCACGAATAACTTACAAATTATAATTACTTAACTATAGGAGATGCAAGATTATGGATTCAAAACATTTTGAACAAGAGCTCTGGTGACGTCACGGCGCAGAATTTTGAATCTCGTGTCCAAAAACAAAATGCGGTGGTACAAATGGACACGACTGCTTTTACTGACCTGTCTTTGAGGTGCGTAACTAGTTTACCGCCTGCGGCTTCGCCCGCTTTGAATGATGAATTACCTTCTCTATCTATTAAAAAAACATCAAAATCTGTTCCGTATTTTTTTAAGATCCAAGCATTAGGACACACAGACGGCGGAACGCAACTTTAATTTATACTATGTAGTGATACTATATTATGACATTTTGTTTGATTGAACGCGCTATTGGATAGGTATTATTTATTTGTGTGCGTTCAGGAATTGACATATATTGAAGTGAAAACTTCTTTAGCGGCGTTGAGCACTTTTTCTGTAATGTGTATAAAATATTAAACTCGCGTCAGGACACGTGACCTGATCGAAAAAGCGTAAGACGGATGGATATCAAACATGCTCAACGTTAATAATCAAGTTTTCACTTCTGCCGGCACTCCCGGAGTGCAACCCGTCTTTTTTTTTAAATTTAAAAGACACGTTATCTTGTAACGAATTTGTTCTCTAAATTCTTTAGTATTGGGGACACAATACCACGACCGGTACTACCACCAGCTCGCATGAGTCCACCGCCACCACTCCCAGAATATATTATTTGTGTACCACCACACATAGATTTCGTCAATTTTACCGTTGGACAAGTTCATACGGTAAGTTGATAATTTTTCTACTATATTTGTTTGTATGTTTGATAGTTTATCACTTAAAAATAGATATGGACATAGTTAATTTTATTAAAGATGTTTTAGTTTTACGTACATTTTTATTTTATTCATGTGCGTCACGACGAGTAAAGCCTCGGGCTGAAGCTAGTATTCTTATTTGATTAGCTTAATAGGAAACGTGATTAATATAAAATTCTTATTTATTTAATATTTTTATATTATATTTTTATTAATTATTATTTCTTTCTTAACTATAATATTTGTTAGTTTCTTTAAATATAGAAACTAATAATTTGCATCTAGATCTAAATAATTTGACCTTTTGAGTAATGTATATTAACCATTAAGGACATTAATCATTAATACCTATACCAAATAGTACATTGAAGCATCCCTATATGAAACGTTGAAGCGTCATTATCCTACATTCTACAATAAGCTACAGAAAGCTTAATAAATGACTGTAAGAAGTATAAGATGAAAACAAAACGATACATCACTATTTTTCCTGATTCATGTCCGTTATCCGTATCTAATAACAGAAGATAACATTATTTCGTTCCTGAAGATGAGTTATTACTTTCATAAAAAACATTGTTCAGATAAAGCGGGGCTTAGAGAATACAACATCAAAGGAACTTGAAAAATATTATGAAATTAAGTGGAGTGTTTCATTCAAGGCAGATGAATTTTACATCTGTTTATTTATGTTGGATATTCAACTTTCTGTCGTAAATTCTATGATTTTTAATTAGTATTATTATCCTTATAATCGCATGCAAAACTTTTATTCCGCTGTTGAGAATATCATCATTTCTCTAATCACATGTTATAGTAGAGCCATTTTAATAGGCAACATTTGACAGTTCAACAAAATTCAACAATGTAACCTAGTAACGACGACATAGAATAACATGATATTTCGTTTTGTTAGAACTGCACATTTGCTTAACTTTTTTCAATTACGATTACAATTTATAATAATAATGACCGATACAAGTAATTTTAAGATTTCATTTTACTGATAAACCATTCTAAACATAATAAACAATTTCTGAATTAAAGAACTGACGTCGCTACAATTTTGTGTCAATAAACTTTATTTCTTTTTAAATACCAGAGACATTACTCTAAAAATCGAATTATGACATCTAGAATCGAATGCATTGATTACTTGTGAATAAAAATCATCATAAATTAATAAATATGTTTCAAGTTCGATTGAAAAATGTTTCAAGTCCGTATCGATTAATTCACTTTAATCGATGTTTTTAAGCAGGTTACCTCTCTTCGAAGATAAAATTGATAGACGTCAAATGTTGCCTATTAAATTGGCTCGACTATAATCACTGTTTTCTTTTGTCTACGAATTCATGCGCCTCATATAATATGTTACCTACTTAAAATCCATAAAAAATACTTGACTACAAAATATAAAGAAATCTCTAATTCCACAATACCTATCTCTTATTGAGTATATTTATTATTCCCGTTCCTTTAGCAATCCCTACGTCTCATAAACGTGTCAAAATTCGAATTACGCATATCCGTGACACCACCAACTCGACGCGAACTCAAGGTTGAACTCTGTTCCCGGTTGACCGTCACTTCTGGGGCAGCTGCAGAACTGCTGCTGCATTACAAACCTGATGATGTACGGGCTCTGGTGGATGAGCTGCATGTCAGGGTGTCCGCTGGGAAGGGTCTGTGTGTGCCGATCTCGTGTTATATGCAACCACCGGTTTTGGAGAGTTAGTTTTGGGTTATATTTTGGATATTTTCTAGTAAAGTATACTTCTCTAAAGCAGTAATCAACAACCGTATTAAGAACTCGAACTCGTTTTCATTACATTTCGGATATTGTTATTTTATGATAGAATTTAATTTACCTGTAGTGTGAAGCAGCTGGTTCTAGTATTTTCTATTCATAAAGTTTTATAGTTTTCGCCAAACTTCTAGTCCGCTTTGAAGTTTCTGTGAGTCGCTGCATTATAATAGAATATACTAGCGACCCGCCCCGGCTTCGCACGGGTGCAATGCTGATACTAAAATATACACTACAGAAAAACTTTTAACGTTGTTTATAAAAACAGCGGCCCAGCCGGCCGGTACCGCGACAAACGGTACGTCCCGCAATTTTTAAATCTGTAATATCTTCGAAAATATTCTCTTAAATCATACGGTGTAAAGGGCCATATAGATCTATATTAAATGAACAATGTATTCAAGGTATTTAATTGGTTAAGGATTAATGCTGTATTGGTTAAAATCGCTTCAAAAATTAGCCATTATTTGTCGTAAAAAGTAAATGACAAAAAAAAAAGTTATTGTGGGTTATCCATAAGAGATAGACATATGCCATCGCGGACTTTTCTGTAGACCTTTTCAATGTGTACAATACTTAGTACATTATTTTGATAAAACTCGTAGGGTTCAGCCTGCGTTTGCAATGTAAGCGGAAAAAATGTAATTATTTACGACATAACATTAGAAACCTCAAAAATAACAGTACTTCTCCACTATTTAATGGATGTTATTATACATATAAACCTTCCTCTTGAATCACTCTATCTATTAAAAAAAACCGCATCAAAATCCGTTGCGTAGTTTCAAAGATTTAAGCGTACAAAGGGACATAGGGACATAGGGAAATAGGGACAGAGAATGCGACTTTGTTTTATACTATGTAGTGAAGTTGTCCGTATACATTTTCATGAAACTTTTGTAGAGCACAGTTTTGTACATTGTAAATGCAAAGCTACGTTTAATAATGTATAACTTACGTCCACTAATGTCACTCGAATCAACTTCAGGGTGGAGTAAAAGTTTGGTATGAACTGTGCCAATGCAGAATTATTTCATTAAATGACTAGAACAATTGCATAATCTGTAGTGTGATTAAGACAAAAATTTACAGTATTAAAGACAGACAGACTGAGGCGACGTCTTCTACAATGTATACATTCAAGCTTTATCAGATTTCGGGTTCATTTCTCATCTAAATTGTTAAACTTTTATCTAGGTCACAAACAACGTGACCCACTGCACGAATGATTCAAAATAAAGTTCTTTAAAGTGAAATGATTCACGGACTTTTTAAGCTTCCATTGTCTTTGAATTCTATTGTGTATGAAAAAACGTTTAAATCCTTAAATTCTAAAGACTCGTATTTCCAGGCATTTATCTCTTTTTGTTGTTAGTAAATGGTGGTTTAACGTGTCCAGCAATGATAAGTGCAACTGGAAAATTACTACAATTTTTAACATTATAAAAACTAGCCTAAATTATTCCTTCAATAACTTGACATATCAGCGCATCGTATAAAAATATGCATCTATTTCGGTGTAATAAACAGATAGACGAACAAACAGAAACAATTCATCCTGTTTTAGAATTACAGCATTTACTAGCTAGTTTCAGCTGCAGTTTCATAGATTGTCTTTCGACATTACCCTACAAAAATATATGTTGCATTTTAACGATCACCTTATCATCTCCGAAAACATTATGCCTGCTTGTGCCTTGTTTACTAAAAATTATTTTATTTAAATTTCCATACAGTTCTAGTACCAAACCTGACATCTTCATCCCACCTGGATACAATGAGCGCAGCATCCGTAACCCATGATGTTCTGGACCTGGGTTCCAGACTTCTGGGCGATGTGCACAGAGTGCCTTTACTGTTCTGCTGTATGGAGAAACATGCTACGTTCTTCCTATTGGCGGAGGAGGCCTGGTTGAATTGTATAATTGATGTAGGTATATGGGGAATTATTGAAGTGAAAACTTCTTTAGCGGCGTTGAGCACTTTTTCTGTAATGGGTATAAAATCTTAAACTCGCGTCAGGACACGTGACCTGATCGAAAAAGCGTAAGATATCAAACATGCTCAACGTTAATAATCAAGTTTTCACTTCTGCCGGCTCTCCCGGAGTGCAACCCGTCTTTTTTTTATATTTTGCTTCACTATTCAATTTAACTATTCTTTTGAAGTGATACTTCTTGAGGTCACGTCATGGCAATACCGTCACGTCACGGAGTAAGGCGACGATTTTAATATCTTCGAATCTTGACAAGAAGTTTCACTTCTGACATGTGTGCTCGGCACGTCTTCTAAGTTAATTTTAATTTATTTTGTTTCTAAGTTATTTATCCATATTCTTGTGCTCATTAACTTAAACAGTTTTTCTATTAGATTGCATCCGACAAGAATCCAGGAGTATCATCCGACTGTTTCCACATCACACCAATACGTATACACGGCGGTGGTCGAACCCGTGCTCTATGCACGTGTAGAGCCCCCACAGTGGGGTTACATGTGACGGCTCTACGTATTCTATGCTCTACGGCGATAGTGCGCACTTTGAGCGTGGTAGCTGATGCGTTGGCTTATCAGGAGGATCATGTTATACTGCAGGTTGGTGAAAGATGGTGAAGTTTGGTAAGGTTTGGTAAGATTTTCAAGCTTTGTCGCAAGTGATGACAGTTTTAACAGATGTAGCATGTGCTCTATGCACGTGTAGAGCCCCTACCGTGGGACTGCATGTGACAGCTCTACAAGTGCTGTGCTCTACGGCGCTAGTTCACACTTAGAGCGTGTTGGCTGTTGCGCTAGAGTATCAAGAGGACCATGTTATACTGCAGGTAATTGTGGAGTTCAGGAATTGGTGGGATTTGGTGAAGTTTTACAAGCTTTAGATATCAAAGTGATGATAGTTTCACATCTATGGTATATGTGCTCTATGCACGTGTAGAGCTCCGCAGCATGTGACGGCTATACGTGATCTGTGCTCTACGGTGATAATGGGCACTTTGAGCGCTTGAGTATTAAAAAGAAATGTTAGTGAACTTAGCAGATCAAAAAAAAATGTGAGTTCTTATCGCGTGCAGTTGAGT
>CAJQZN010041313.1:0-24919 GCA_907164685.1 Colias eurytheme
CTATTCATGAATATAATCGCGCTCAAGTAAGTGCTATTGGTATTTTTTTATAATAAATAATATTATTATAAACTTCCTTAAAAATGTACGTTGTTTTTTACATTTCTCTTTTAAAGAAAAAGGTAACCCGTAACCCGTAAACCGTGTACATAATATTATATTAATTTCTTGTAGATCGTCGACGACGTCTTCCAGTTTGCTCGTTCAGGCCTCATGAGTTATACCAGAGCATTCAACATTCTGTCATTCCTTGAACAAGAGACGGCATACGCTCCCTGGGTGGCGGCCATGAACGGATTCTCCTGGTTGAGGAACAGACTCGCTGGCACTGATCTATTACCTAATTTGGAGGTAGAGAAATAATAAACTTACTATAAGACTATTTAAATTAATTTTCGGCAATAGTTGTATTAGTTAGTTTACTATTTTAGTTAGTTTACTAACAATTTGTCGAACACTATAAAGCTTTTCTGTTTCCACGTTCAATAAATAGATTACATATTAATTAATCTGGTTTTTTTTAAATTTTATAATACAACTTTTCCACAGAGTCTCATAACGCGCTGGTCAACGCGTGTAATGAGCGAACTGACATACTACCCTGTGGCCAATGAGACCTTCATGAGATCGTACTTGAGACGCCAGTTAGCACCTGTCCTGTGTAACATTAATGTAGCAGCTTGCCGTACTGCTGCAACCACCCAACTGAACGCCCTACTTGTGAACAGCATTGAGTATGTATAAATTTTATAAAGACTTTACAATAGAGAGATTTAACTACTGAAACATTTTGCCATTTGTTTCAATATATCTAATCTTCTTATATATAAAAATGAATCGCAAAATGTGTTGGTAAGCGCATAAGTCGAGAACGGCGGAACCGATTTCGATAATTCTTTTTTTATTATATTCCTTGAAGTACGAGGATGGTTCTTATGTAGAGAAAACGTAAACATGTACCACGGGCGAAGCCGGGGCGGACCGCTAGTATAGTATATTATCTTACAAAAATGTATGTACAATTAGGTTTATTAGATCCTCTATTGGATTTACAATGGTTGCCATATCGAGTATTGTTCTAAATATGATGTTCTCTTCATAACATTATGATCCACACCATTCAGTTTGTTTAATGGAAACTGTCTTACAGAGTACCAGTGAACAGCCGGAACTGGGTATATTGTACGGGCTTGCGTGCCGGCTCTTACAACGACTTCGCAGCGTTGTGGCGTCGGTACTTGGAACACAATGTTTACACTGAGAAGATCCAGCTGCTCCAGACTCTGGGATGCACAGCTAATGTACAGGCATTGAATCAGTGAGTATTACATCTTTAGAGGAGGTTTATTGCTATGTAGAAGACGCGGCATGAAGTCAGAGATACTATGTTAAATAAAGTCAGTGGTGATGATATTCTTAAACCTTTTTAAGTGGCATTATGGAAAGGAAAAGACATAGTGCATTGATTCTTTCTATATGTATATTTATATAGTTATTTCATAACGTTAGTAGTAATGTTTTTCCTCAAAAGTAACTGGCTTAAGTTCGAAACACAAGGACATGGTGCATTTTAGCATTCTTGCCACCAAACAACAGGTCTGTCTGGAAGAGTGCAATTTCCCCAGACATTGCATGATTTAATTCGCAAGCAAACACACTTTGAACCTTAAATTTCTTTCCATTTAAATTTTAATTCAAGGAAACTGTACAATGTAGATAGTGTTATAATTTTGTGCCATTTTGTGCACCAATAATTTATTTTTTTCATGACTAAACAGCATTAAATCATTAAGCATATCGCTTACTGATAAGGATTTAATAAAGACAATGTTTTTCTTTTTAACAGGCTATTAACATCGATTGTGGAAGAAAACTACGAAATTCGCCCACAAGATTATTCAACTACGTTCAACGCTGCATTGACAGGCAATGAAGCAAATACACAAGTTGTTCTAGAATTCGTTAAAAATAACTTGGCTAGTGTGACTCAAGCGTAAGTATATTTAATAAATTTGTATTTAAGAAATTAAAAATTTAATGTGTTAAGATTCAAAAGGAAAAAGGAAGAAAGAGCTATTACTAATTCAATTTTAAAATGACTTAAGAAAATAAAAAAAATCTCATTGTACAGGTTTGGTTCCCCGTCCACTCCGCTATCGAATATTGCATCAAGACTGAGAACTGTGGAAGAAATTAATTCCGTAAGTTTACATTTTATATGACGTTTAATATTATATTTTGGAATAATCCATATCTTATTACCATATTATGCTAATGATAATTTATGATGATAATAAACAAATAATTTAACCGCAATAATCGAATCTAATAAATTTTAATAATCTAAAAACTAAAATGAATTATATATAAGTAAAACGATTCTGTAAAAGATAGTTTCACGATTTTTTTTAATTTGAAAATTTGGTATGTATTGAATGCAAATTTTACACATCTTATTACAGTTCCAAACTTGGCTGAGGCAATCACAAGTTGCTTTGGGTGATGCCTACAACAGCATTTACAACGCCGCCGAATCGACGAGAGAGAGCATAGCGTTCGTTGAGACGATTCGGAATGACATTAACAACTACTTAGTTAATGGGGATGAAGTTATAGCAGCGTCTACACCACGACCAGAATTGGTCACTGACCCCGTCACCGTACCCAGGCCAGAAATAACTGAGCCTGTTACACCAGATATCCCCGATTCTGCTGTTACGGCCGTCCTCTCAGCGTTTGTGTTGACGCTGGCTGTAGTCACTAACTTTGTAATGTAATTTATGTTAAATTTAACTTTTATACTATTTGCTATTAAAATTTTTTGAAAAGTTCTTTTGTTTTATACCTTCTGAATTTCCCTGCCTACTGTAGCTTTATTCCTCTAAACACCTAACTGGAAGTACAGATAGATATTATTGACTAATCGATCGTGAAATATAGTATATCACTCTTATTCTTCAGAATTTATTAGAAACATACACGATTTTTTTCAATATCATGTACAAATACCAAAAATTTACAATAAGAAGATTTTTTTTATGTAGCAATCATTTAGAACTACTGTTACCGATAAAATATTTGATAAATGTGAACATTTTAAAAACAATACAGATGAATAATAGAGATTAAAATTTACACGTTTTTAAAGCGATGCAGTGAAATATTCACGTGTTTCACTTGATAATTAATCAAATACCTAGTAAGTATAGATAATTCATAATTTCTTTTTGTAAACATGATAATAAAAAATATTTACAAAATTATCGGAAAATAACTACCGAGTTGCTATTTTTTACTAATACTTGGAAATTGTCAGTCGATGAAATAGTAAAAGGGCAAAGGTATTCAACACAAATACGATAAGATGTATCATAATCATTTTCCTTATAATTTATATTACTCTTGTTTAAGTATTTTGAAGCGTGTGGTTTATTACAGTATATTTAACATGACACAAATTTACGAAGCAAAAACAAATGTATGCAGAAATTACACAACTTTTAGCTAATAACAAAAATCGGTATCCGGGATTTCTTTAAATTTATCATTCATTTACTCAAAAGATGTGAATCTATACTAATATTATAAAGAGGAAAAGTTTGTTATTATGTAATTATGTATGTATTTATTATGGCTACCTTTTATTGCGAAATATGTACCACGGGCGAAGCTGGGGTGGACCTTTTACTAAGACATTTAGGATGCAAGAAAAGCGTTATACGCATATAAATTACTTATTAGATTGATAAATAATATTATCACAATGTCTACTATTGATTCTCTTCTTCATACTATTTAATACCCTAAAACCCAAAAAGTAAAATATCCTCTACATTGTTTACACAATACACTTACTTATATATCTTAATTTTTGGAATCTGGTATATAATTGTGGTCACAATATTTCAAGCTTGGTTATTTCTGGGAAATGGCTCCGCTATCGCAATCTTGGAATTTTTGGCTTTATAAATTATATCCCAGCGATCCCAAACAATAACATTAATTGCTAAAAATATACAGCATCAGAATTTTCATTTTAATAGTATTATTAATAGTGCAATAACTTTTGAAAATACACGTGAAAAATGCCTCTATCACAATTTTATCATAAGCACAAGCCAAAATTTATATCACAATTGTGCCTAATAATCAATATCATGATTATAATATTGATAATTGATATTATATTTACAATCGAATTCTTAATCCTATCAGTTTTTTGACCTTCAAAAGTGTATCTTGAAGCAATTAAATATAAGACTTAGGATAAGATAACATTATCAATATATCGAATGACGATAATAAAGTATTTAGCCTAAATCCTTTATTTTCATGGAAAACCAGCGCTAAAATGGTAAGTACACAAGTATTTTGCATCAATATTTAAATCAAAAATTGATAAAGTTTCTTAATTTTTTTTATGATAAATAATTTACAATATTCTTCTTCTGAATTAAATATTTCTTATCATCCATCTAAGTTGCTACAGCTCTAAATGAAATTGAAATTATCATTTCAAAATAAGGAAATGAATGCTCAATAATAATCATTATTATATCTGTGATTTATGAAAAATCTACTTCAATTACTAAGTAGTTAATTAACTAACAAAAAGTGATCTAAGTCCCGACTGAAAAAAAAAATGAAATAATTAACACTGTATAGGGATGAATACATTAATATAATTCATTAGTGCCCGAAAAAATCACGAATTTTTTGTGTTGCAGATGGTTCGCTGGTTTGCCCTTATTTTGGGGTTGGCCCTTATTCAGGGTCTGGTAGCTCTCAGCCCAATCCCAATACCAGAAGATGAGTGGGCAGAATTTGCGGCAATGTTAAGTGATCCTCTTTATCGCCTTCCCACTACTTCCAGGCCACAACGTTACGAAGTAACCCTTACACCATACTTTGAAACCGTACCAACCAATATTCAACCATTTACATTTCAAGGAAGTGTTGTTATTTATACAACCATAGCCGAAGCGACCGATGAAATTGTTTTGCATTGCAATGACCTTACTATCCAGCAATTAACATTAGAATTGAACGGAGTGGTTGTACCTTTAGCGACTAATACGTTCACTTGTGAAATGCCTTATAGCTTTTTGAGGATTCGCGCTAATTCCATGCTGGAAGTTGGTCGCCAATACGTCATAAGGTCCACCTTTACAGGCAGATTACAAGAAAATATGCGCGGCTTCTATAGAAGCTGGTATGTCGATAGTACAGGTAACAAAAGGTGAGTTTTCTTTGTAATATTAATGAAAAAAATCCTAAATGTATAAGATTATCCTTATTGTGTATATATTTTTTAACTGAAAATTGATAAGCTCAATTATTTTTTGTGTATGTCTAAAAACAGATACATATCGCTGGGAAGTACAAACTCTAAATTTTTTTGTTAATTCAAAGTTGTTATTAATGCTTAGCTTTAGGTCTTTAAATGAATTTAACCAACAATCTTAATTCCGTTTAACATTTGTAATTTTTGTGCTAGATGGATGGGTACCACACAGTTCCAGCCAGGTCATGCCCGTCAAGCCTTTCCTTGCTACGACGAGCCAGGATTCAAGGCCCTCTTTGATATTACCATAATCAGGGAGCCCGATTTTAGCCCGACCATATCTAACATGCCTATCAAAACTATGACAACGTAAGTGAAGTATAAACTTTAAATACGTGAATATGTTTCAAAGAAACATTTTTTGTAATTCTCCTGGCTTACAAACAGTTATAAAAAAGCTCATGATGTTGCAGAATCGCAAGTACCAATAGAGTTTCCGAAACATTCTACACTACCCCGCTAACATCGACGTATTTGCTTGCTTTTATCGTCTCCCACTACGATGAAGTAGCAACAAATAATGACACCGTAAGACCCTTCCACATCTATGCTCGTGACAATGTTGGTACTACAGGTCAATGGTCTCTCGATATCGGTATCAAACTTTTAGATGCTATGGAAGAATATACGCAATACCCATATTACGATATGGCTCCTTATTTAGACATGAAACAGGCAGCTATCCCTGATTTCTCTGCCGGAGCCATGGAAAACTGGGGATTGCTTACTTACAGGTATAGTTTTATCTATACATACTTTAAAAATTTCAATCTAATTTGTAATTCATCTTAACAGTTTATGGTATTTTAAAATATCCTGACTATAATGATTTTAATTTGTAAATCAATATTTTAGAGAAGCAAACATCCTCTATGATGAACAGAATTCTAATCATTTTTACAAACAACGAGTTGCAAACATTGTGTCCCATGAAATAGCCCACATGTGGTTCGGTAATTTGGTCACCTGTGCTTGGTGGGATAATTTATGGCTCAATGAAGGTTTTGCTAGATTCTACCAATATTATCTCACCCAAATGGTAAGTCTCTTCGAAATTAAATAAAAAAAGTTTTCCTTTTAATTAACGGTTCAATTTCAAATCGTATGATATTTTGTGCATTCAAAAAATATTTCGGCTTGTTCTTATGTTACTGATATTTAATTTCACAGGTGGCTCCGGAATTAGATTACAATACAAGATTTATTGTTGAACAACTCCACGTAGCTCTGTTGTCTGATTCGGTTGATACTGCACATGCTCTCACAAATCCTGATGTTAGTGACCCTGCTAGTGTTAGTGCTCACTTTTCAACCATCACATACGCTAGAGGAGCAGCAATTTTGCGAATGACACAATATTTAATGGGTGAAAACACATACCTTAAAGGTCTTCGCAGCTATTTGAAGGAAAGGTAATTAAATTTATCTAAATATTGAGTCTATTGGTTTGAAATTTTAGTTCGAGTTTATTTTAATATGTCTGGTTTGTCTTCATAGGCAGTTTGATGTAGCAGAACCGCAACATCTTTTCCGAGCTTTGGACGCGGCTGCCGCTGAAGATGGTGCTCTATCAGCTTACGGCGGTATCACAATTGCTTCGTACTTTAAAACTTGGTCTGAAAAGGCTGGTCATCCTCTCCTTACCGTCAATGTTGACCAGGCTACTGGTCGCGTGACAGTAACACAGGTAAATTTATTTATTTTTTATTATAAAAAACATAACAGTTCACGTATTATTCATTTAAATTATTTTTATTAATACAATACTGCTGTACGATAAGGATCAATTATTATTACAGGCCCGATGGGAGAGAGATACCGGTGTTTCTCAGTTTACCGGTACCTGGGAGATTCCCGTCACATGGACGCGGGCTGGTTTACCAGATTTCAATAACCTCAAACCAAATTTCGTGATGACAGCACAAGCTATGTCATTCGATACTGGTGCCAGAACACCACAATGGGTTATTTTCAACAAGCAACAATCAGGTAATATCGTATAGACTTTAATTACTCTTAACTAACTTGTAAAAATATTTAACAAACATGTTGATAGGACGTCGACAGTGCCTATTTTCATTTGGCTACTTATATAATATCGTGTATAATAAATAGTATCAGTATATAATTTCTGTATAAAATGATATTATAAGCACAAGTTTCAAAGTCGAGAATTCAAGATCTGACGTAAATAAATACAGTTTAAATATAACGGCATATTTCTTTCAGGCTTCTACAGAATAAACTATGATCGCAATAACTGGATTTTGTTAACTAGAGCTTTAAGAAGTAACGAAAGAACAACTATTCACGAATACAACAGGGCTCAGGTAAATAACTTAAAGGCTTCTATATGAAAATATTATAAGTCGAATGTTTACTATGTATTGACAGGCTAATCACAAGTTTACCTTTGAAGATCTTTAATATTATGTTTTTTGAATCTTGTTAAATGATTAACCATTTTCTCTTCTCTTTCTGTCAGATTGTTGATGATTTATTCAACTTCGCACGTGCTGGATTGATGTCGTATGATAGAATCTTCAACATTCTATCATTCTTGGAATTCGAAGACCAATACGCACCATGGCTTGCCGCAATCACCGGCTACAACTTTGCAAGGAGACGTTTAGCACATGATTCCGCCAATTTAGCTAAATTGAGGGTACATAATTTGTATAAATGCATTTTAATTCTGACCACATAATAACTACTTACTAGTATTTGGATCAAAATAGTTAATGTGGTCGAAAATGACTTGTGATTCTTTTTTTACAGGATCAAATCTTAAGCTCCAGCAAGGCTGTCGTCGCTAGACTTGGTTATGAAGAAAGATCTGGTGAATCATTTATGGATGGAATACTAAGGATGTACTTAATGACATTCCTGTGCGATGTTGGTGATGCACAGTGTGCATCAGTTGCTAGAACTTACTTCCAACGCTGGAAAGAAGGACAGCAGTAAGTTTTTGTATCTGTATTTTATGTTCATAAATACTTTTTATAAATAGATACATAGAAAGCTGTTTTAAATCTTTTAAAGGTTGTTGAGTTTAGAAATTGATTTCCAATTAAATGTTTCTACTGACGTAACACATTGCAATTTACATCTTTAAACTATTTAAAATCTTGCCTATTCATTTCAGCATCCCAGCGAACATGCGTCCATGGGTATATTGCAGTGGACTCAGACAAGGAAATGCTGATGACTTCAACTATTTCTGGAATAGATATTTGAATGAGCAATTGGCCAATGAGGTAGTAGTGATGCTCCAAGCCGCTGGTTGCACAAGCGATACAGCAAGTCTCGAAGCGTTCCTTAACGCAATCGTCGATGGACAACAAACTGTGAGACCTCAGGATCATTCAACAGCACTTAATTCAGCTACCACTGGTAATGAGGAAAATACAATGAAGCTGTTCGACTGGTTGAAGAGAAATCTCAACCAAGTTATTACTGGGTGAGCTTTGGAACTCTAGATATATTACAGCCTTAATTTTCTTAGATTATTATTAAGTCACTGCAATTTCTAATCTTTACAATTTATTGCTAACAGAATAGTTATTTATGATATTTTAAATTTTACAGACTTGGCAGTGCAACAACTCCTGTAAGTAACATTGGATCCAGATTATTAACCGAGGCACAAATGACGGAGGTTGGTTTCCTTAATTTTATATATTGTGAATTTAAAATAAGATACAATGAGTACTCAGAAATACCTTTAGGAGATTTTTACAAACATATTTGGATTGGGATTTGTGATTGGGATTCCCTATATGATTTATAGTCGAAATTTCAACAATATGATTAATTTACTTGCGTTGAATTGTTTTCTCGCTAAAATATACACTATTTTACAGTTCCAAGCTTGGCTTGACCAGAACCGCGAAGTATTAGGCACTGCCTACAACACCGGCGTTAACGCAATCAACACAAGCCGCAACAACTTAGCGTGGTCCGGCAGGAGGTTGTCTGAATTCGTCACTTTCTTCAACAGCGGCTATGTTGAGGAAAGGTTAGACTTTGAAAACGAGGATAATGAGGACGATAACGAATCCGATGGAGACGATAATGAATCCGATGGAGGAGACAGCGTCGATGAAGACAAAGATGATGACAATTCAGCCAATATTGCTGTGCTGAGCGTCGTTACGCTTCTTGTTACTGTGTCCATTAATTTATTGACATAAATGTTACTGTAATTAATATTGTTATTGTTATTTGTATTGATATTAAATTTTTTACATTTTCCTTGTGAGTTTTTTTTTGGGTGTTTGCGTAATGATACAAAGAGGTATAAGATGGCTGATATGTTCTTATGATTTTTTTATATTAATTAAAAAAAAATCATAAGAGCTCCTTCTTTAAAAAAAATAGACATAAACTCATACTTAGGGGAAAAGTCGGCCTTATTTTTCTGTATTATACAATACAATTTCTGTATATGTACAATCTGAATTTAATTGGCATGAATGACTCTACTCACTACATAGTATAAAACAAAGTCGCTTTCTCTGTTCCTATATTCCTCTATAATATATTCCACACTAACATTTTTTTGTCATTTACTTTTTACGACAAATAATGTCTAATTTTCGAAGCGATTTTAACCAATACAACATTAATTCCTATCCAATTAAATACCTTAAATACGTTGTTGATGAAATATAGATATATATGGCCCTTTGTAGCATATGAACTTTCGAATTCGTAACGCTACATATTCAGCAATTTTTAAAATTCGTCTGCAGCATTGCACCCGTTTTCTGTAACTAATTGTCCAAATTTCCCATTGAATATTGATCTTACTGAACAATTTCATTAACAATAACTCTTTTTGTTCAATGCCTAATGGAAATTAACCCAGGAATCTTTGGTTCTAACTTTCATTAGAAAGTTTGACTGATTATAGTACGAAGGTCGTAAGTACAAGAAAGCGAAGAGTTTTTTCTACACTTCCACACCCCGAAATACCTTAGTTCTGAGTTATTATTACATTTTATGGCTATGTTAAAAAGATAGTGGTTAAGAAAAAAAAGCTATATTCATCGTCATCATGAAGGCATTATAATCATTATCATTCATACTAGAAATCTTTATTATGATAACATGATTAAGAATTGATAAATGTAATTGTGTCGATTAAATAACTAGTCCGCAGTGAGGTACCGGAGTGGTCACCATGGGTAAGTTGCATTAATTAAAATACAATTTGCAAATATTAATAGTAAAACTGAACATATAATACAAAAATTGAACATACACATAAACTAATTGCAATTGTAATAATGATAAATATCGATTGACAAATCTAGCTCTTCTTCGTGTGCGCGCATGTACGTACTAAAAATATTTTACAATACAATATTGTAGTTGATATTTTAGGAAGCCTTTTTAAAACTGAACCTTAAAGTAATTCTGAAATTATGAATTTCGAATACCTGGCCACTTCTCAGAAATATAGAGATAGAACTTTTACGTGGGCGATAAAGCAAGTATTTTCCAAAATACACAGAAGAAACAAATAAAAGTGAATATTCAAATGGTTTCAGATCAGAAAATGCTGGTGGCCTTCATCGTCCTGTTAGCAGGACTTGTCTCTGCGGAGCCAGAGCCAGAATTCCAATGGGTCGGTCACAATACCAACTTGGATGACCCTAAGTACCGACTCTTGGACAATGTCCAGCCTTTATACTTCTACGTAGACCTTAACGTCTTCTTAAGTGAATCCAGATTCGACGGTTTGGTTCAAATAGAAGTCGAGGTAGGTAATATGCCATAGGTAGAGATAATTGTACCCGCCTTATCTCATGGCGATTATTATAATAAAATTTTCAAGGAAATATTTCGGCGGGTTTAGTGTTAATGTTTCTTCAAATTATAGAGATCACATTATTGTATGCTTCAAGATGTTTCTGTGCAATGTTTCGTTTGGCCAGATTCATTTGTTATGCTTCAATATTTATCTTTGTGTTGCTCAATGGGTAAACCAAATAAAGATGGACGTTATTATTATTTTATAGAAGAAAAATATGTTTAAGCTTTCGTTGCAAGTCTTTTTCTTTTACATAAAAATTACAATTTTTGGGTTATAATGTTTTATAATGTCATGATTACTCAATACAAACTTAATAACAATAATAACGAACCGGATTAAAGTGTGACAAAATATGTTGGCTATATTTCAAAATTTTACGACAATTGATATAAATGATAAGATGTCTGTTAGCTTTATCAATGATTAATATTATTTTTTATCAATTATTTTAAACCATTCCTATGATAATTAAAGAAATCTAATCATTTAAAACTATCAAGATAAATATGTTGCAGTATACGAACCTAATTATTTGTTTTGTAATACCTACACCTAATAATAGGACACAGGTAAAAATAATTAGTACTTTACATACCTGTAGTTTTAAGTTCTCATTAAAATATTTCTTAATACTTCCATTATGTATTTAGACGAAGCAGAATATTTTGTTTTATGATGAAAGGTCCTGGTGAATTTTTAATTTTACTTTTTATGAAAAAAAAATATACCATACATGCCATTCTTTATAATCGACAAATTATACATTTTATACATATTAACACAATATGTCGTTTGCCAATCTTAAACATAAGCGTGGAAAATAAACAATAATCATTTAAAAATAAACAACGGCAATAATCGATGGACTACTGAAGATGATGGAATCAGAATCCTCTAACAAACACATAAAACTCGTAGATATCGTTAATTCCTCATTTCTCGTAGATATCGTTTCATTACAAAAATGTTTCAGGTTCGTCAAAACGTAACTCAAATTGTGCTACATCAAAATGTAGTTTCAATCAATGCTGTGACTGTGGTAGATAGCAAGAATGCTGCAGTTCCACTACAGGTGCCTAACCCTTTCACAACAGACAGTTATTACGAAATCTTGAAGATTAACTTTGCATCGACCGTTACACCTGGCAAATACTTCATAACTGTGAACTATAACGGACGCATCAACGAAAATCCACATGATAGAGGATTCTACAAAGGATATTACTACTATGGCACTGAAAAGCGGTGAGTTCGGGTTTTTGTTCAAATATTCATATAGTACTCGTAAATAATGTTATGGTTTACAATTAATGCATACCTAAGATTTGATTTTTCGTGTATCTTTTATGTAGGAGCAAAATATGATGGAAAATAAATGTTCTATTCTTCTTCTTATTAATGTTGACATTTGTTATAAAATTATTAATATAATAGTAAAATTATTTCTCTCTTTCTATAGAAGAGTTTGAGCATTAGGGTAGAGTATGTACCTTTCTAAAGCACCAGTTTTTGTTAGTTCGCTCAGTATTGAACACGACAGCATACATTTTTTGTATAAACTGCTGAAACACAATATGAGAGCAATGTAATATTTTTTTCAGTTACTACGCTACTACACAATTCCAGCCTTACCACGCCAGAAAAGCCTTCCCCTGTTTCGATGAGCCCCAATTCAAAAGTCCGTATGTAATTTCAATTACAAGGGATTCAAACCTTAGAGAATCATACTCGAATATGGCTATTGGAACTACTGAAGTGTAAGTACCTATATAATGTATCTTAATTATTAATGGAATAGTTTATTTTTAAATTGTTAACTGACCGTTTCACAAAACTTAAAATTTTATTAAAAACATTTCAGTCTTAGCAATGGTCGTGTGCGTGAAACTTTCCTTCCTACGCCTATCATCTCTGCCTATCTGATCGCTTTCCACGTCAGTGATTTCGTTCCCACAAATAATAGTGGAACAGCCGCCAAACCGTTCCAAGTTATCTCCCGTGAAGGAGTTACAGATCAGCATGGTTATGCCGCTGACGTTGGTTTCAAGATCACTGAGGTGATGGAAGACTATTTCAACATCAGCTACTATGGAATGGGACAAGGACAGCCGATGAAGAACGACCATATTGCGCTTCCTGATTTTCCATCTGGCGCTATGGAAAACTGGGGAATGGTTAACTATAGGTGGGTGTACCATATTGATAATAGTGATCTTAATGTCACAAAAAAAAACATTAACATGAAATGTATTGTTAGAAATAGAAAAGACGAAGAAAATAACTTTATCATTTTAGGATTAAGATATACCTGCTTTTATGAGAAAGTCGCTGAAGCTAATTACCTTTTTTTATTAACAGGGAGGCTTATCTGCTGTATGATCCTCAAAATACAAATGTTCTGGACAAACTATTTGTCGCCTCTATTATTGCCCACGAGATGGCACACAAGTGGTTCGGAAACCTCGTCACCTGTTTTTGGTGGAGCAATTTGTGGCTGAATGAATCTTTTGCCAGTTTCTTTGAGTACTTCAGTGCCCATGAGGTAAATTTACATGTTTTAATACATTATTCAATTAAAAGAAGAATAATTAAAATTATTACATACAATTATCTATTATCTTATTGTGAGGAAAACAAGCTTTAAAAATTAAAGAGCATTACATTATAATTTACAGGCGGACAAATGGCTTGAGTTGGACGATCGCTTTATTCTTGCTAGAGTGCAAAGTGCTCTGAATGGAGATGCGAGTCCATCTATTATGCCCATGAATTGGTCTGTTGTTGCTGACAACCCTTCAATCACTGCCCATTTCGGAACTAGCAGCTATGCTAAAGGTGCTTCTGTATTGAGAATGTTGGAACACTTTGTGACACCAACTGTTTTTAGAAATGCATTGAGATACTACTTAAGAGATAAGTAAGTAAGGGTTTATAAAACTATTTTTAAAAGGGTATTTGTCATAATATGTCTTTAATTCGTTATTAGTCGAATTTCCCGTGCTAGTTAGTGGTGAATAATTTACCACTGAGATTAATTGAAATTGAGAAATCATTTTTATATTTTCCTAGCGCCTATGGAATCGCTTACCCTGAAGATATGTACAAGGCATTCAGACAGGCCGTTTCAGAAGATCCTACATTCGCAGTGGCTTACCCAAATATTGATATTGGGAATGTGTTTGACAACTGGGTACAAAATCCAGGCTCCCCAGTAGTTACTGCTGATGTCAATATGACGACTGGTCTTATTACTCTGACTCAGGTTGGTTTTGGTGCTCTTACAAATTAGTAACAGATTCTTAAATTTGAGGTTATGTATAAAATTTCAGCTTTGAAATGTATCTAATTTGAATTAAATTATCTATCCTCGTTGTTTTGTTCTTTGATCCATAAATACTGATGATAATAACTTGAGCCATTTTTGAATTCCTAAAATATTTTCCAGCAAAGATTCCAATTGAGTGGAACACCACCCAATCATATTTGGCAAATCCCTATTTCCTGGACACATGGAGGAAGTCCTAACTTTAATAACACGAGACCCACTTACGTTCTAACGGGCAGAACTGGAACCCTTCAGAAACCAGCCGGCCATGGATGGGTTGTTCTTAACATTGCTCAATCAGGTACATCTGTTAATATTATATTTTATATTACTTAACTACCATGAGGTATCAGATCTAGTTAACAAATAAACTAAATTAAAACGTGGTATATCTTCAAATTAATAGGCTTAGTTCATAATCAAGCAAAACTATTTAAAGTTTGATATTAAAAATGCTTTCAGGTCTTTACCGAGTCAACTATGATGATCACAACTGGGAAATGATTGCCTCTCAGTTACGCAGTAATAAAGATGTAATTCATAAGCTCAGCAGGTCCCAGGTAAGTTATCATTAATATCTACTATATCTATTTAATTTAATTATTAATTTTAATTAAAAATGAACTTAACTTAACTTGAATTAAAAATTTTAATCTAATAAATATTTTAAGAAAGCGTAAATAAAAAATAAAATCTAAATTTTTTTTTCTATATTGTGTCAAACCAACTCCAACATTTTAACACGAACGAACATCTAAAATTAATTGTTAGTTGACGATAGTATATCTAAAATTAAGTGTTTTTTTTTAAGATTGTCAACGATGTCTTGTATTTCGTTAGAGCTGGACAGATAAGAATCCCTCGTGCATTTGATGTCCTTTCATTCTTGAAAACGGAGACAGATTATTATGTGTGGAACGGAGCTATAACTCAACTGGAGTGGGTTCATAGAAGATTGAAACATTTGCCTACTGTTTATGCGGAATTTACTGTGAGTTATTCAGAGATTTATAAAATACACACTATCTACGTTACACATTTTTAACCATACATAGATCATAGTAAGAATTTTAGGCCGTAAAAAATAAAAATCTTCTAGCTGTACTTGAACATTTCGAAATGTTGTACTGTTTTAATTCATAGAATATAATTTTTGAAGTGAAAACTTCTTTAGCGGCGTTGAGCACTTTTTCTGTAATGGGTATAAAATCTTAAACTCGCGTCAGGACACGTGACCTGATCGAAAAAGCGTAAGACGTATTATATCATTCCAAAATATCAAACATGCTCAACGTTAATAATCGAGTTTTCACTTCTGCCGGCACTCCCGGAGTGCACTGTGCAACCCTTTTTTTATATATTTTTTGTTAACGATAAGCTTGATGATTGCAGGATTACTTATTAGATCTAATAGATGCTGCTGTCGAACATTCTGGTTACGAAGAGGGCGCTAACGATTCAGCTTCTGCGATCCAACAAAGAATGCAAATAATGAACTTCGCTTGTTCTCTTGGACATCGTGGTTGTATTGAGGACAGTTTGACAAAATGGAGGAGATTCCGAGATGAAAATATACCGTGAGTTTTTTTAATAGCAATGTGGTTTATGTAACTGCAGTAATGAAGACATAATATTTATATTTTTTTCGTTCATGACAAGTATTTAGAATCAATCTGTGATTATATTATACTAATGCATCATACATGTACAAAGAAATTTAGTAATAATTTGGCTATATATTTAAAGGTTTGTCTTGCATTAACCATATTGTTTTATTTCAGAATTCCAGTGAACGCTCGCCGATACGTGTACTGCGTTGGTGTCCGCGAAGGAAATATCACAGATTTCAACTTCTTATTCAACAAATACAATACATCCGAAAACGCGGCAGATATGTTTGTAATGTTGCGCGGTTTGCCATGCACCAAAGTTCAAACGGCAGTAAGAGAGTGAGTTTTTTTATCCTTGGGTATTTTATTTTTTTCTTATACGCTTTATCCTCAAATGTCCCAGAGGGTGCGGAGCCTGGACAACAACACAACAACAAATTACTACTTATGCAAATAACAAAAAAAACTCAGTTGTCTTGTTCTGTTTTGCGTCACGTCGCAAAAAATGTGAGCTTTTCTTAAGTATGTCACAAATTCGATTGTTCAATGCAGGACGTATTCCAAAGCAAGACTTGGAATATTATGTCCTGCATTGCATCGTTTTGGTCCTGCGTTGTTTATTTTACTTTTGCGTTGTGACTATATACGTATGCGTTAATCGTCTTGATCTATTATGCAGTATTAAATAATTTATTTAAATACTGCATAATATTGCAGCATTTAGTTTATGTTATGTTCGGTGTATTCTCTCCTTCACTTCTAAAACCAACTAATGGCGTATATTTTGCAGGTTCTTGTTCCAGTCCATGTACAGTGATAAGATCAGAATCCACGACAGAAACAATGCTTTCTCGGTAGCTTTGCAAGGGAACGATGAGAACTTAGAAACTGTTATGGACTTCCTTTTCGAGAACTATGCTGCGATTAGAACAAAGTAAGTTGTAGGGAATTATAAAAAATAGGAGCCCTTTGTTTCGTTTTTTTAACGTTCATAGTAACTATAATACTTATTTATTCTATGATTATTTCAATGTGACACAGTTATTTATCATTTTAAAGTACAACAATTATTCTTCATAAATTCTATCAATCAATCTATAATAAAACACTGGGTGCGATAATTTTAAATCATTAGCGTCATATATTTCGGATCAGAAGGTTAAATTTTCTTCATGATCGGGATATTGATATCTAAAATAGATATATTATTATCCCGATCATTTATCAAAACATTATTTTTTGCTTGTACGTCAAATAATGCAACATTTTTTTATTTTTCAGCTACGGCGGCGATGTGAGACTTACAAATGCTATCACAGCATTGTCTACATACTTAACTGACTTCCAAGACATAGTGAAGGTAAATTTTTAAAGGTTTTCTTTGTTACATCCTAATCCAGGTGGATTCTTGTCTTCAAGAGGATTTTGTCCGATTTGTATACGAAAAATTGCAAATCTTTCAAATCTGTTCAGTCCTTATTTAGTTAAAAGTCGTGTTGACCGACTCTTTTATTTAATATTGAATGTTTTTCAGTTCCAATCGTGGGTATATCAGAACCAAATCGGGCTTGGAACGTCCTTCACATCTGCGGTTGGTGTGGTCACCACTAGTGTGTCCAACTTGCAATGGGGTAACAACGTCGCAACTGAAATCGTTACAGCAGTTCGAAGCCAGAATGCTGCGTCTTCATTGACCACCTCGTTGTGTGTAGTAATATTGGCTTTAGCAGCTAGATTTATTTATTAATAAGTATGTTTTTACCTGACACATAATATGTATATATAGATTACGATTCGTTGGGAATCGTTTGATAGAAGTAATGAATGTAATTTAATTTTGAAATAAACTTTTTTAATAATTACAATTTTTATTTATACTCCCTTTATGGATTCTGTTTATTACTTAATCAAGCTTATAATGAAAAAAAAAATACGAAGAGGAGACAATTTAGAGTTGATAGATATGAATTGTTTCTTCTATGACTAACAAAATTTTAATAATTCCAAGAATCCTTTTACATAAATACTTATGCAAAAATATAACATAAAAATGAAACATTTGACTTAATTGAGAAAAGTACTAAAGTAGAAAAAGAGGTTCACCAGCGGATTAGAATATGCAGTTGGTAAATAAGGATTTGAATGTTACTCCCCGTAGAGATATCTATGCAATTCTGAAATAAATCATCCATAATAAATCAACACAAATGATGTAAGATACTAATAACTTTGTATTATATAGGTATATTAATTGGTCAATTGAGCATAACAATTAACTGTTACGTATTTTTGAGAAAAAGTGGATCGATACATAGCGAAATTCTGAAATTATTAAAAGTCATGATTTAAATTTTTTAATGTCTGTAACACAACCGCTGGGGTACACATGTACTAGAGTGGAGACCGCGGCTCGGCAAACGTAGCGTAGGACGCCCTGCTACAAGGTGGAGTGACGACATCAGCAGGGTTGCAGGACATAACTGGCGTCAACGAGCGAACAGCGGGCCATTGAGGCGTGCCATGACTGAGGCCTATATCCAATAGTGGACAAACATGGGCTGATAATGATGATTATGAAGAATGTCTACGAAAAAACTGCCCGACTGGATTTTACTAGCTACATTGATATTTGTTATCATGGTCATGGCGAAAACGAAACAATGATGGTGGATAAGTAGTGAACAAAATCCTCTTTTACTTTATACAGTGTCCTACATAACTAGCTAATCCTAATTTTAAAGGGCAAATCGAATTAATTTAAATAACAGATTATCTAAAATTTAATGAATAATTTATTCATTATATGATGAAATTTATTATTGCTGATTAAACTAGGTATTTTTCGTATCCATGCACATGCAACAATATGTTTTTAATTGCCTATCAAAAACTATGAGAGGATAAGAATAATAATTATAATTTAGAAGTTTCTACTTATCATTCTTTGTATTATTACGATCACTATCATGAATTATAACAACGATAATTCCAATTTTATCAAATATCTTAGATCTTTTATACCTTTTATTAAGTTGTCACTGTATACCATAAATTGAATTCATTTTATCAAATACAGCCAAATTGAGGACATTTCAATAAATAGGTATGTTTCGTATTGAATTATTTTTATTGAAAGAAGCAAAAACATTTAATCATTGTCTTCATCTTGAAATTTTTATTAGGATCATAACATCCACTTTTGATCCATTATTGTATACTTGTTTGAGTACAAAAAAATAGCATCCAAAAGTAGTAATATAATTTAAGTAGTTAAATTCATTTTTCCAGAAATGTTCTTCAAAATAGGCATAATCCTCTTCGGGATAACTTCGATAAGAGCTGAAAAATTAACACTGGGTGATATAGATGATTCAATAACTCTTACCTCTGAAGTCCTCTCTAGAAATGCTGCCCAGGCTTACAGATTACCAACAAACGTAATTCCTCTAGAATATGATATACATATTGACCTATACTTTGCGGAAAACAGAGACAAACCCTACAGCTACAATGGCAAAGAAAATATTATTATACAAGTAAGTATTGTTTTTTTCCCATTGCTATATAACTATTAAATAATTAATTAGGGCATTAGAAAATCAGCCCCTAACATCAAGTTATTTAAAATGTTAGTCATTTTTGACTTTTGATATTATGTGGCCCTCTCTGTATCTACGTATCTATTTTTGTGTATGTCAGCTACATAAACTGGAACATACACATTTCCGTCAACATAGACCAATTTTTTCAAATCTTAAAATTGAATCTTAAATTTTTCATGTCACTTTTTACTTTCGCAATACGCTATTTCTCAAGGCACATAATAATTTCGCAATGTTTCAGTCGGTAGAGAGTAATGTCAATCAAATAGTACTACATGCTAACGTTGATATCATCAATGCTGTATCTGTAACTAGAGACGATGGAAAAATAGTAACGATGAACCCAAATCAGCCCTATTTTGTGGAGCCACAGTACCATTTCTTGAGAATAAACCTGATTGACGCATTAGAAGTTAACAGGAACTATACGTTAATGATTGACTATTCGAGTACTATGAATGAAGGGCCAATGAAAAGAGGTATTTGGAGGGGGTGGTATAAAGATGCTGATGGCGTTGAAAGGTCTGTTATTTTTCTATAATTTATAGTATTTATTATATTAAAAAAAAAATTGCAACGATGTTGTCTAAGTTTTCTGTGCAAATATTTCAATGTAATGTTTTTATTCCCAATTGCTTTCTATTTTTCCTTTCAGGATATACGCAACAACACATTTCCAACCCTATAACGCGAGACAAGCGTTCCCCTGTTGGGATGAACCGTTGTTTAAGGCTGCATTCAAAGTACATTTATCTGCGCCTCAAAGCTATTCAAAAGTCTTCTCCAATACTGATATAGAATCAGTTACGACGTAAGTATCGCTAACGCGATAAACGATAATTCGTTTAATAAAAATTACTAAAACATAATGTTAGAAAAGAAAACAGCACTTTTTCTTAAATAAATTTGAATCTATTATTTCGATCATAACATTTATTTTGATTATGAATCAACAGAAATAAAAACACAGAAATCTCAAAGTGGCATTAACATACAGAAAAAAAAAACAATATATTTAAATGTTTCTTCAATGATTTGCAGCGACCTGACATCTGGACGTAGTACAACAAACTTCTATACATCACCCGTAATGTCTTCGTACCTTGTAACATTCCTCGTGAGTGAATCTTTCCAAGTGATTGCTGAGGACAAATCCTTTAACCCGCCAATCAGGATAATTGGTAGATCCAACACTATGGGCCTTGCTGACCATGCTCTACATTTAGCGGTGAAAATGACTGAATTCTTTGACAGTTACTTTGAAATTCCATATTCTTCGCTTCATCCGTATCTGTTGAATGATCATATTTCCTCCCCCGATTGGGCATCCGCTGGAACTGAAAATTGGGGTATGGTGAGCTACAGGTAATAAAAGTTTCTTTAAGATTAACATTCAACATTAAAAATAAGTGTTCATAATCGTTAAAAAATACGTATTTGACTTCAGCACTAAAGTTTAATTGAATCTTCCACTGAGGAAATATTTTTTATTCATAAATTATAATAAATCTGTAGAGAGGCCAATTCTGTACATGAAATATATTAAAAAAAAACTATGAAGGGGTGATAAGGGATCGCTACTGATGCCAAAAATGCAATCAGTAAAATTTTTGTCTGTCTGTCTGTCTGTCTGTCTGTCTGTCTGTCTGTCTGTATATTCGTTATAGAAACAAAAACTACAAGGGATTTTAACCAAATTTGGCACAATTATTCTTCATACTCCTGGGCAGGTTATAGTAAAAGAATCATGTAAATCGGTGTAGAAACACCAAAGTTATACATGAAATACGCTATAAGTCATCGCGCGTGAATACAGAATCATGCAGCCATAAGGATTATTTTTGTGTATCAGTTGCCGCGTTCGACGCGCTTCGCGGCGGGAGCTATAAAAAGGCGGCCGCGGCGGGTCTGCACCCGTTTCGCGTTGTCATGGCATCACGTGTGAACGGCTGAACCGATTTCGATAATTCTTTTCTATTATATTCCTTGAAGTACGAGGATGGTTTTTATGTAGAGAAAACGTAAATATGTACCACGGGCGAAGCCGGGGCGGACCGCTAGTATGTATATAAATCTCGTGTCACAATGTTTGTCCTCAATGGACTCCTAAACCACTTAACCGATTATAATAAAATTCGCACACCATGTGCAGTTCGATCCAACTTGAGAGATAGGATAGTTTAAACATGTAGGTACCACGGGCGAAGCCGGGGCGGACCGCTAGTTCATAAATAAAGATTCACTTCTCGAATCAGAATCACATAATCCAGTAGACTGTAAAATATTGTTGTAGGTTTTGTCTTACGATTCGTATTCGATTTCTTTGTTTGTTTGTGTCCATTAATAATCTTATATAACCCAAAACGTATTAACGTTAAAACTATATTTCCAGAGAGTTATACTTAGTTATAGACCCCCGGGAAACGATAATGTCTGTAGAACATTACGCAGCGACATTAGTATCTCACGAATTGGCACATAAATGGATGGGAAACCTCATAACATGCTATTGGTGGAGTAACACTTGGATCAATGAAGGCTTTGCTAGTTATTTTGGATATATAGCAACTCATGCTGTGAGTATAATGAATTTAAAATATATTTGTTCCATTTCGAGCTACAGTCAAGGATTTCATCCCAGAAAAAATATTTCTGATTAAAAAAGATTGAAAGCATAAGTACGACTATGTATGTGTGAAGATAATTTGTACTAATAATTTTCAATCATTTCAGGTATTTCCAGAATACGAATTGCATGAACATTTCAACTCTAGATATCTACAAAACAGTTTGTCATTTGATTCCGGCGTGTCCACGGTTCCTCTAAATCATGACGTCAATACTCCAGCCCAAGTGACCGGCCATTTTGGTACCATAAGTTATTCTAAAGGCGCTGCTTTCCTTAGAATGCTTGCGGATATGATTACGCCAGAAACATTTAGGAAGGCTTGCAAATATTTCCTAACCGACAAGTTAGTATTGTTTATATAGGTTGAAGAAAGTAATTAAAAAATGTTTCAATGATATATCTTGTTTTTTGATCCATTCTCGTAAATTAGTAACGCATTATATTTCGAATAAGATTGTTCTAAATGTAACATTTATAAAATTAGCATAATTGTTAAGCTTGAAATTAAATTTTGTTTTCTACCATTTTTAGCTATGAATTTTTTTAAGACATACTTGTAATTGTTAATTTCAGTGCCTATCAAGCAACGGACCAGTTTGACCTCTACAATGCATTTGCAAAAGCCATACAAGAAGACGGTTCTTTTAACAGCTACCAACACTTTAATTTCACCGATTTCTATCGTATCTGGGTGAATGAGGCTGGATATCCGATCTTGAATGTGCAGGTTGATTACACTGGTGGTGAAATTCAATTGAGTCAAGTACGTGAACCGATTTAAAGTCTTTTTAGTATTGTTTTTTTTTTTTGTAACTAGATGTTGTTGTTGTTGTTTTTGACTTAAGGATGCGTTTTTAGGTTTGTGTGAATTTATACGAGTATTTAAAGTCTGTCATTCCATAGCGTTAAGTATACCCGAGTAAAGCTGCGAGTCGAAAGCTTCTAAATTGACAAAAAATAACTGTTCATACAAGATCTCTTAAATTTTACATCGGTAACATAATTTGTAAAGACAATACAGTACATTTATGTTTCGATGCATGATGCATATCATTAATTTATCATCAAATTAGCTAGGATAAGATAAATAATTATAATCATAAGATTATCTCCACATGGCTCATTAGCCTTATATAAACAACAATGCCCTTGAATACGAAAAACAAAACTTTTACATCATTAATTATATTTATTTTCTGTCTTGATTCAAATATGTATAAAATTGGGAAAATTCTTAATTATAAATTAATTATTATCTATGTATGTTGTTAGATCGTAATTTTAAAAGATAAAAGCGCCAATATTCAGTCGTAATTATACTAAGAATTGGCACTTTATCATTACAAAAATGCAATAAAAACCAAGTCATAATCCCTAGAATATAATGGATTTAGAGGCTCTACTTTATTTGTTGGATAATAAAATAAGCATTTGTATAAAAATGATTGTGGCATTAGATACTACTTGTGGTCGATTATGTTTATTACTTTAACACATTATTACACCTACCTACAACAGAACCAACCTACAACAGAAATGAATCTGAAACGACCAAATCACTCAGGGGTGCTTTTCAATCAGATATGTAGTTCTTTACAAACACATTTTCGCTACGCGAGTATAGATTGTCTAATCTAAAAATGAACGCCCCTCCACTGTGTTTACGCTCACATTCAAAGTACGTGTATAGACGCAATACACACAAATTGGTCTGCCTCATTGGTCGTTCAGTGCTCCAGTCCCGTCCATGCCCGAACGACAGGACCAGTTGGCCAACTAGTGCATAAATGACGCGATGCACGACAGAACGGACGTGTCATTCCGTACATAGCGCGCTCTCCCCGCCATACAATGCTAGGCACCTGAACTGATCGCCCGATTAGTTGACAAATCAGTGCGCGAGTGTCAAAGTTTGCAGTAGAATTGACGCGCGCACACATATAAAGTGGTTCAATAATTATTTGTCCTCACACATTGAAGCAATTAAGTTTAGTGGAGGGGCGTTCATTTTTAGATTAGACAATCTATACCTTTACTAATTAATTCCATTCAGCCGTTTTTAACGTTCATAATTCATACTTCATATTGCGTCAAATGAATAATAAGAAAAAAAAATTCAAACTTACATTCGAAAGCTTTTGTAAATATGTCGCAATATATTGGCCATACTCTCTGTCTTTCTGTATTTGATAATAAATATTAACATGTCTATTTGCAAATTTTAACTTCTAAATTCTCATCCTTTGTAGGAAAGGTTTTTCTTAAGCGCAACAGCGCAACCCACAGGCCAAGTATATCCGATCCCAATCACATATTCGAGCAAGTCAAAACCTGACTTTGAAAACCTAAGACCTGCTCTGATGATGACGGGTGACAAGGCTGTGCTACAAACAAATGGTGCTGAAGAATGGGTTATGTTCAATCACCAACAACATGGTATGACACTTAACAATTGTTCTATGTACGAGTAATTATTGGAATCTCTTATATATAAAATTCTCGTTTCACAATGTTAGTCTGCATACTCCTCCAAAACGGGTGGACCGATTCTCATGAAATTTTCTGTGCATATCGGGTAAGTCTGAGAA
>CAJQZN010041313.1:24929-41758 GCA_907164685.1 Colias eurytheme
TCTCATGAAATTTTCTGTGCATATCGGGTAAGTCTGAGAATCGGCCAACATCTATTTTTCATATGTACCACGGGCGAAGCCGGGGCGGACCGCTAGTTAATAAATAGATATCTATGACGTCAAGAAATGGCACAGTATCGATCCTCTTCTTAGTTGTATAAAATTGTATAGAACATTTTGAAGAGAACATATTATTCGTACGAAATAATTATGAGAGCCCGTTCGCGTTTTTATCATGCTTAAAAAAATTTATTTCAGGTTTATATAGAGTCAACTATGATGAAAAGACGTGGAATTTAATAGCTGATGCCTTATTGGAGGAACCTGAATCTATTCACTATTTGAACAGAGCTCAAGTAAGTAAATGTGTCAAAATCATCATTAGTAAACCTACCTATTCCTATTCCGGGTTACTTTTCAACTTATTATTATTTTCAAAGATAAAATTTTATACCGCAACGTAAAACTGTATTTAGGTATAATTAACAATAATAATACGGTGACGATTTTCTCACTATCGTATTAAATTCCCAGGTCGTGGACGACGTATTTGCTCTAATGAGGTCCAGAAGAATGACGTACGATTTCGGCTTCAAAATTCTTCGATTCCTTCGAAACGAGGTTAACTACCACGTCTTGAATCCCGCTATTTCTGGTTATACTTGGCTACGTAATCGCTTTGCGCATATGCCTGAAACGCAGTCTACTTTTGATGTGAGTATTCAATTGAAATGAAATTATTAGTTATAAAAATCATTGAATGCATAAGTAGTTGATGACATGTGAACTATTCTAATTTTCTTTACAATCAAATTCATAAAATGAAAAACAAATTAATTGTGGCAGGCAGGCCTATTGTGGCAAACATAAATATTATATTTAAGGTTCTTGTTTTATTTTATATTCAATTTTCATTTCATTTTAATTTCATAAACATCATAAAGAGGAGAGAATCGTTCATAAACGTTAACTAAATATTATAAATGTACCCTCAACGAATTATGGCATAGCAACAACACCGACTAATAATTCTCTGAAAATATTTTTCCTAGGCTCATATTCTTAGCTATTTGGAACACGCTATAGATACGCTAGGCTTTGAACCAGCCGCTAATGAAACTGCAACAACGAGTCTTACTCGGCAAGAAGTGTTGCACTTTGCTTGTACAATGGGACATGAAAAATGTGTAACGGAGTCTAAAAACCGATTTGCTGCTATGCGAAGAGGAACATGGTTAGAAACTTTTGTTGTTAAGTAGAAATACAAATTTGCGTAAGCGTTTGCGTTAATTTGGCATAAAGACATTAGGGACTGTATAAACTTTATGATATGTTTGCTTTTTAATCCAGTTTAAACCTGGATCGCTTTAAAATTCCTATTATTTCTAAATTATATGAAGTAGGTAGCATTTTTAATGAATGTTAATCTTGCTATTAAATCGACGTGCCGCTTTTATTTGCTTGACTACCATATACGTTATAGCATGTACCTACGTACTGCTAGAACTATTTACAACCTTACTATAAGAACAGATAATTTCTAAAATTTTTAATTTAATTCTATTCAAGGATTGATCCTCGCATTCGTCGTAACGTATATGTAGTTGGTATCAGAGAGGGTACTGTTGAAGATTTTAACTTCCTCCTGAACCGTTTCCACTCGTCTAACTACGCCAATGACCAGCTGGAGATGCTCAGAGGTTTGGGTGCGACACAGGACCCACAGCTTTTGACGAGGTTTGTTTGATTATATAAATATTAGAGTCATATCCCACGTTCTAGTTCTATTCTACTACAGTTACGCATCATAGGTTTCACTTATTGCTATTTGTTGAAAAAAAATGTATGCGTGTACTAGAGTACACACGTAAGAAGTGAAACTTCTTTATGACCTTAAAAATGTCACGAGTATTGCGTAACGCAAAAATGTCACGCGTACGGCGTAACGCAAAAATGTCACGCGTACGGCGTAACGCAAAAATGTCACGCGTACGGCGTAACGCAAAAATGTTACACTTAATTTTTGTCCAACCCCGATAAAGAAGTTTCACTTCAATTAAAAATTATATACATGTTATTATTTCGATTCTGCAATACAAAGTAGTAATAAGTTACATCAAATAATATATAAAACTCTTCCGTTATTAAGTGACTGACTAACGGATATGCAACGCACTGACGAAACTACTGAGCATATAAAGTTGATATTTGGTATGAAGGTTTTCAAAGGAAAATATTTTTTTTTATGTTTCAGATATCTCGAGTTAACTCTGGCGAAAGAAGTAAGATCACATGATAAAGTTAACTCGTTTAATTATGCACTTTTGGGCAATAGAAAAAATGGTGTTACCGTTCTACAGTTCGTCAAAAACAACATCGAAACTATAAGAAAAGAGTAAGTTTGTTTCTATGACAAATAACGTTTTTTTTTCACTTTAATTACAGGAAATATTAAGAACATTTTAAATAATCAATAATCATCATTACACGTGTTATTGCACGCCTCATAAGCGAAGCGTTGAGGTGGGTACTACTGTCACTTCGCGCAAAACATCTGATTTTTCAAACTTAAAATGTCTTTATGTATCATACATTGCACTTGTAAGATAATACATACACACACATATTAAGAAAAAACACTAATTTTAACATTCATGATATTTTTAATGTCATTTTTGTTATTTAAACTAGTTAAAAAACAGTTTAAAAAAGTTCTGTCTTGGACGTCCGTGTGTCTGTATGTGCGGAGGATTTTCTTGTTAACACGATAGCGACCGAAATACTTTACTAATCGAGTCTTTTTTTTTTCTCTTACGCTTGAGTATGCTCAGGAATAGAATACCCTTTCATTTTTCAGGGTCTGATTCGATGTGGTTTAATTGTTATTAAATAAACAAATTTTTTGGATTATGATTGTTGAATTCGAGCAATCGAATAATTTTCTTTATCTTCCTTCAAAATATAAACACTTCCATTTATCAGCTAGCTTTTGTCTCTAATCTTCTTATATATAAAAATGAATCGCAAAATGTGTTGGTAAGCGCATAACTCGAGAACAGTTGAACCGATTTCGATAATTCTTTTTTTATTATCTTCCTTGAAGTACGAGGATGGTTCTTATGTAGAGAAAACGTAAACATGTACCACGGGCGAAGGCGGGGCGGACTGCTAGTACTTAATATTATTATTAACTTTATTTAATAATCTATATTACGTACAGATTAAGGATAAACTATTGTATGTACCCAGATACGTAGAAGACGCACCACCAAACCCCGTTCACACAGCACTTTCCAATTTAGCTGCGTACTTGGATGAAGAAGATCTAGTTGAGGTAATTAAAATTATTCAGAAAACAATTAAGAAATAATTAAATATCTGTGGTAGGAGTTAGGAACCAACTATAATACCTAAAAAATTATAATAAAAGTATTCTTTACAATTTTTTAGTTACAATTCTTATTTATTAAATAATTCACAAATATTTCAAAAATTTCGACCTTCTTTCGACATTATTTATTAGTATCTACCTATACCTAAGGAATTAACCTAATGTCTATGCAAATTTATGTAATTATTCTACTTTCAGTATGAAACCTGGCTTCGCGCCTCTCAAAGCAGTTCAGCACAGTTCAACACTGCGATATCCGCTATCAACTCTGCTAGAAACAACATGGCGTGGGGTACAGCAAATGCTGATATCGTTCTATCAGCAACTAGATCAGGAGCAACTAACGTAGCCATTTCGTCTACTTTGCTGTTGATTGTGGCTCTTGCGACGATTAATTTCTGATCCATGGTTGACGTCATTTTTGAAGCGTCAATTTATCGGCCATAGTTGAATGATATTGCCTCGTACTAATTTATTGAATTGATAATTATGGAATATGTAATAGAACCTACGAGTAAATATTAATGAAAAATAATAAAATATATTTTTAAGTGTTGTTTCATTTATGTCTTTAAGTATTAAGTTCATTTTAGTTGGTCAGTCAACTATTACAATTGGGCCAATTTTCACGCATCTAAATTATTCAGAAATACTAGAAAGTACTAGTATTAGATGGCACGTGACTTGCGATAACAATAATAATTACTTATCAAATAATATAAACTGATACATAATCAATTAATAATATTTAGGGCATTATACGTCACTAATATGTATTCTATCAAGGTTTATGAATATTGAATATTATTGATACGGACCATTTGAAATGAAATTTGATAACAGTTAATATCATAAATGACTGGAAAATAATTGAGAATAAGCACTACAATAATAGGTTTCAATAAGCAATTTGTTAATCCTAAATGAATCGTCTCAATTCTTATCAATTAAACGATCAAAATAAAAATTTGGTCGATTAATTATTATTAAATATCTAGGCTAGAGATAAAATCATAAATGTACAAATATTTCTTAGAACAAAACTTAATACACTTCGGTACATATGGTTTATTGAGAAAACGAATAGAAAGTTTGAGAAATGTGCAAATTCAGAAAACGAAAACACTAAACTTGTAAACATTAAAATAGTAGTGTACGAACATAAAGAAAAAGAAATTTACATAGAAAACAAATGGGCAGATACATCTTATAAGTTCATGTATTAAGTTCGGTATTGTTTTGTAATTAATTAGTGATAAACATAATTTTCAAGTCCAATATACGAAACGTTAAGGTTTGTTAAATTATATTTTGATAAGTAGATTGATAATCATTCATTATCACCCTTGTATTCTTGATAAAGTATAGGACGGGCAATTAAAATATCTTTGATAAGGTTAATGTTTTTTATTCACCACTAAGTAGTTTCCTTGAAGCCGGGTTACAAGTGTACGGAATGCAATAATTACATATCAGGTAACTTTTTCACCATAATATTGTGCTAAAATAATTCCTTTCTTTCATGCACATAATATATATCTTCTTTGGGTGTTCCTATGGAAACATTTTGAAATTTCTTCTCTCGATCTATGACGTAACATGATTTCGAAATCATAATATACATAACAGTTTATAACCATTTATCAACTTCTTTTTTATTCCAGCATCATGTCTCTTATTCTAAAGCTGGTAGTCTTACCAGCTCTATTGGCGTTAGTTAAATCGGATTTCCCTTTTGATGTTGAGGAACCAGCTTTCTTCAATAGCGTTGATGAAGAAATTTACAGGTTACCAGAAGATTTAGATCCTATACACTTTGAAGTAGAAATCACGCCATACTTTGAGGTGGAAGGTAATAACGAAGCATTTACTTTTAATGGCCTTGTTACTATTAACGTGAAGGTGAGATTTATTTGCTGATATTATTAAGAATAAATATTTAATTATTTCTACAAAACTCAGACCTACCTAATCGATTTTGGAAAATCATTCACCAGTAGAGTAAAATTGGTTCTGTATTGGCTGACAAAAGTTGAACTTTATTTTTGTTTTTATCCTTTTTACGAATTTAATATAATATTATTGCTTTAAATTAGTTAATTTGTATTTAAATCTTCAATATAAATAATGAATGAAATGAAATTATGAAATCGGAACTTATTTCTTTGAAGAAATTAATGCTAACTAAGTAATTAGAATTCCCATATCTCTTACCTTATCTAAAAGGGCATTATGAGTTTGATACTGAAAAAGTCATTAACTGCTCAAATATTACACATTTAATTATGGATCTTTTCAGGCATTGAAAGACGGCATAACTTCATTAGTAATACACGAAAATGTCAGGGAAATAAGGGCTATTACTATAACCGATGGTAAAGGAGCTTTATTGTTTATGGATCCAATGGTTCCATTTGAAAGGTTAAGGGAATATCATTTTCTGAAGATAAATTTGGTACAAGGAACTACTCTAACCTTGAATGAAACTTATACAATAAGTATAGACTATGTCGGTAACATCAACGAGACTCCTCTCTCCAGAGGGGTCTTTAGAGGAAGTTATGTTGGAAATGACGGAAAGAGGCAGTAAGTACAACAGTGTTTTAAGAAATTAATGCAATTGAGGTATCTATTGAAATTTCTGTAAAACTTCGCGATTTTAAAGACAAACAAACATCAGAGTCTTATGCATTATCTATATACCCATCAGATTTGAACATAAGCAATAAGTATTAACGAATAAGTATTTTTAACGAAATTGGAATTGCATGAAACACTAACGTAGAATTTCCTTTCAGTTGGTATGCGGCTACTCATTTACAACCAACAAATTCTAGACAAGCATTCCCGTGCTTCGATGAACCTGGATTTAAATCATCATTTGACATTATTATTAACCGGCCTTTAAGTTTCACCGAAACATACGCTAATATGCCTCTTAAATCTCATCAAATGTAAGTGAATAAACGATTCTTCTCCTTTACTGTTATTACGTATATAATATATTATGTATCAAATTAGACTATACAAATAGTATATCTTTGAAGAAGTCAATATGAAATCAAGACAATTATAAATTACAAAATGACGGATATTATCTTTCCCTTCTAGTATTGGTAACCGCGTCAAAGAAGTATTCCACACCACACCAAGGATGTCTGCATACTTGATCTCTTTTCATATAAGTGAAGAGTTTCAAGTAATTGCAAGCAATAATAATAATACTCATCCTTATCGCATCATAGCAAGGCCGAATGCAGCTGATCAAGGTGCTTATGCGTTGGAAGTAGGTCCTCCGTTAACTGCCTGGTTTTCTGAGTACTTGGGTATTGATTACTATGCAATGGACGACAATCTGAAGAACGATCAATTGGCATCTCCTGATTGGGCTTCTGGAGCAACTGAAAATTGGGGATTAGTGTCATATAGGTATGTGACAAAACAAATAATTTTGTCAATACCTCTAGATATATGTAGTTACATTCAGTGACGACGTACAATCGCGTCGCATGGAACAATTATTTTTTTTGTATCGTATATCATATCGTACTATGACAGAAAAGTAACTAATTTATTTCAGAGAATTACGTCTTTTATACGAATCAGGAGAAACAAATGCTTTTGACAAATTCTACATTGCCACCATCACGTCGCACGAATTGGCTCACAAGTGGTTTGGTAATCTGATAACATGTAGATGGTGGGACAATGTCTGGATTAATGAAGGATTCGCAAGTTACTTCGAATACTTTGCTACTCATGAAGTAAGTTTTTTAACATTTTCGCAATTCAATATTTTCTTGCCACCTTGCTTTTGATTTTATGGGATGATTAGACTTATGGAAATTAAAGACTTTTCGTATTAAAAATTATTTCGCGTGAATTAACATTGTAAAATGGTTCGAGCATATCTGTTAGTTACTAGGTTACCTTTTATTATTACCCTTATACAATTTTAATATCATATTTTGTTACCCACACATTAATTTTAATAATTTACAGGTATATAAAGAGCTTGAAGTAGGTGACCAATTTAACATTCTATCCCTGCAAAGTGCTTTATCATCAGACTCTGCAGTAAGCACCAGGGCTTTGGAACACACAGTAAATACACCAACACAAGTAACGGGCCATTTTTCAGGAATCAGTTATACAAAGGGTGCTTCTTTACTGGTCATGTTGAAATATTTAATGGGAGAAAGTACGTTTAAGAAAGCCCTCAATTACTTTTTAGTAGACAGGTTAGTAAGTTGATCATATTGAAAGATATAAATAAAAAAATTTTACACATTATTTTTCACATATTATATTTTTTTAAACGTTTCAATAGGTTATTAGTAATTTACATAACTGATCATGATATAGATCAGACCGAAGCAATCGATGGTTTCTTTAATAATATTTACATTTTTCTCAGGTCTTATGAACATGCTTTTCCCGTGGACCTTTATGATAACTTTGCAAAAGCAGTTACAGAAGACGGGCTAAATATAGACATTGCTGCTATTTTCCGGTACTGGGTAGAAGAAAGAGGTTATCCTGTGATTAATGTCAATGTTAATATGGAGACTGGACTAATAAACATTACTCAGGTATCTCTAAATTATTATTATGAATCTTTAAAATTATTAACCAATCTTATAAAATAATTACGAATGATATGTCCCCTTGGAATAAAGACAATCATTGAATTTAAATGTTGTTCTTAGAATGAGAACATTACTTCAATTTATTTTTAGTATGTTAAAATATCCTAAGTTGTTTTACCCCTATTATATTCGACATTTATTCCAGGAACGATTCTTCATCAGTCCTTCAGCAGCACAGACCCAACAGCTCTGGCCTATACCATTGACGTACACTACTGGTAATAACCCAGATTGGGACAATTTTAAGATATCCCACATCATGACGGGCAGAGACTATCAGATACAAAAAGATCCAGGACATGAATGGGTAATCTTCAATGTACAACAAAAAGGTAAGAATCTTAGTACAATACTAAGATTTAATTTACAATTTCCACAGTAGACGATATTTCAATTTCAACTATAATTATTTTTAAGGTATCTACAGAGTGAATTATGACACGCATACGTGGGAAATGATAGCTGATGCGCTTCAAAAGAATCATACCAGCATTCATCATTTGAACAGAGCTCAGGTAATAAACAGTGCAATTACTGCATGTAATGCAGTAATGCCTTATTTTATTGATTTATCTGTTTTACATAATATATTTTGTTATACAGTTCCATAATGCTAATATATTTTTAAAGTAACCAAGCCATACCATTATATTATATTTTAATTTTTAGATCGTCGACGACGTCTTCGCATTAATGCGCTCCGAAAGAATGAGTTATGATCTCGGCTTCCATGTTTTGGACTTCCTTAAAAAGGACACTAGCTACTACTCCTGGTATCCAGCTATCACCGGTTTCTCTTGGTTAAGAAATAGATTCCGACACATGCCTGATGCTCTAAAAGAGTTTGATGTAAGTTTCTTTTATTGAATACATGGGATCACAATGAGCAACTTACCATCTTTAACATTAACATAACTTTGTTTTCGACTTCCTATCTTCAAAGACATTTATTAGCTTAGGTTCAATCAATCAAAAATCGAAAAAGTCATGAGATGAACTCCGTATTTGTTAAAGATTCTATGTTTTGTATCCTATTTATAATGAAAAATGTTAATGCTTAAGCTATATTACAGGAAATTCTTCTTGGATTTTTGCGAAACGTACTTGACGATATAGAATATGACGTAAGAGAAGGAGAACCCATCAGCAGAACGCTAAATAGATTCTTCTTACTTAATTTCGCTTGTGAAATCGGTCACGAAGGTTGCATTCAAGATGCCATGGCTAAATTCCATGCTTTGAGGAACAATGGAATCAGGTAACTCTAATTGTAAATAACAAGAATTTATCCAGAGTAGGATACTTTGATATTATTTTTGCCTAGACTAGACTAGCTTAGATTTGATTTTCTAAATAATAAATATAAATAACAGTTAATTTTACTGGGGAAATTATGGTGCATAATGATGCAATGCAATGCAATTTATATGTTTAGATAGTAAAAATTATTGGTGTTATTATAAGAAAATAATCTGCAACCTAATTTCATAATTTAAAAAACACAACGATCATATTTATCAAACGTCTGATTTAAATGTTATAAATTATTTTCTCTCATTCCAAGAAGGAAAAATCATGGAAAAAATTTGTTAAATGTCAGGAATCGTCACTCATAATGCTTCCCTGTGATTAAATGTTAATTTATACAATGACTTGCTAATTAAAATAAAATAGATGTAGACTTTACAGACGACTTTACAAAAATCGTGTCTGATAAGCAATAGCATTTAATCAACTGAATATATAATGATATGAATGGATATCTTCTTTTAATCATTTACTCTTACGTTTTGTCTACGATAGTAGTTAATATTACGTATATTAACTTCGTTACTGGCCTGTGAGTTTATTTTTTGTAAAAACATTATAATGTGCACAATAATCTAAACATTAGGGTTTGGTCAATTTCCTTTAATGTTTTTGCATCGACATCATTACCTAAATTTATCTTTAACAAATAGCCTTGAATCACGCAATTCCGATTACGGTTCCTTTCATTTGTTGTGGGTAAATATTATTTATTTATGACCTTATTTAGCTTCGAGTAGAAATATAAGTAACTTATTTACAATTTTATGAGCAATTTCTATTTTCACTTTGCGTTTTCGTGCATTTTATTCCTTTTAATGTGAGCTGTTTTTTTAAAATAAATAAATAAATAAATCGTTTATTTGCAAGTAAACATGGTATACAAAGGTGTTAAGAATAAGATACATTATTTCAGCATGTTTAGCCGTTATTCAACGGCATGCAAATACATTTTACATTAGATATACATTTTATATTATGTCTTCTTAATTTTATTTTATTAAAATCAATTCATTTGTTATTCATTCACATTATTATAATTAATATTTCACAATTCATTCATATTCATTACAAAAATTACATACATTATTACAAAATCAATATTAAGACGCAAGTAGACAATGTTAATTACGAGTTTAGATATTCTTTAACACTATAAAAACATTTCTGTTGAAGCCATTTATGAAGTTCTTTAAAAAATAATTTAGTATCTAAGTTTTTTAATTTAGTTGGCACTTTATTATATATTATTACACTCATACAAAGACAGTTTTTATTATATTTTTTTAATCTAGGATTATCTTTTAAAATTAGTTTACTTGGATCTCTGCGACTACGGCTATTTAAATCACTTGCCTTTTTATAAAGATACATATGCTTAGTCAGTAGTCACAAACACGCACATATCATAAATGTAAAGAGATGGCAATGGCAGCAGACAAAGTTTTTTAAATATCGGCTTACAGGACTGATCCGATCTCATACCACATAAGGCCCGTATACATCTCTTTTGAGCCAGAAATGCTCTTGTTATATCGGTACTATTGCCCCAGATAACAAGGCCATAACGCAAAACAGATTCCACGTAAGCGTAATAAGAAGTAAGTGCGGTTTTTAAGTTTGTAACCCTTCTTACTTGCCTTAATGCATAAACAAATTTATTTAATCTACTACACACATTTTCTATATGTAGTTTCCAGTCTATATTTGTATCTATTGTCACACCTAGAAACTTTATTTCATTTTTTGCTTGTATTTTAGGAATGTCAAAGTTAAATTTATTAAATTGTAAAAATTTTGTTTTGTCCAAATTTATTTTCAAATCATTAATGTCAAGCCATTTTATTATGTTGTCAATACTATAATTAATGTCATTTATGTGGTCATGTATATTATTTTTGTCAGAAGTTACAATTAAAGAAATGTCGTCAGCAAATAAGATGCACTTGTGATTTGTTATATTAACTATGTCATTTACATATAATACAAAAAGAATTGGACCAAGTACACTGCCTTGCGGTACGCCATATTTTATTATTTCGTAGTCAGAAAAATAATGCGTTATTTCATCGTTTTTATTTACTTCAGAAATTGTTACACACTGCTGCCTATTTTGAAGGTAAGATCTTATCCAGTGAAGCGTTTGCCCTCTTATACCGTACGATTCTAGTTTTTTTAATAGTTTATAGTGTGACACGAAGTCGAACGCTTTGGAAAGGTCAAAGAAAAGAGCTGTAGTTAATTTGTTTTGATTAATGCTGCCTAAAACTTTATCCATCAGGGAATATATAGCCAATGTGGTTGATTTATTTTTCTGAAACGCATACTGATCTTTAGCAATAATATTAAATTTATCACAAAAATTAACTAGTCTTTTATGCATACACTTTTCAAAGATTTTTGATAGAATGGGTACCAAAGTAATAGGTCGATAGTTATTTACGTCATGTTTGTTGCCTTTTTTAAATAACGGCTTTACTATAGATTTCTTTAACGCTTCTGGAAAAATCCCCAATGAAAAGGAGACGTTTATAAGATAGGTAAGAACATCTAGAATTTCATCGATACATGACTTTATCACTTTAGTAGTCAGTCCATCATAACCTACAGAGCTAGTCGTCTTCAAAGAGTTTACTATCATCTTTACTTCATTAGTCGTCATGGGATTAAGAAACGTTTGTATTTAAACTAATATTACTTTCATATACCATAACATTGCGATTTGTCAGGGTCGTAATTGAATCTATATAATGTGTATTAAATGTATTAGCAATATGTGTAGGGTCTGTAATTGTAGTATTGTTGTATGTAATTGTATCTATGAAATCTATGTTATTTTGATCCGCAACTTCATTTTTTATTACTTTCCAAACTGATTTAGTAGTATTAGAACTGTAATGTATAAATTTTATATTAGCTAATTTTTTTGATTTATAAATACATTTTTTCAATACATTCGAGTATTTCAGGTATCTAATTTTATTTGCTGCATTTTTTACTTTATAATAATTGCATCGTAGTAAACGCTTTGTTTTGCAACTTTTTCTTAGACCCTTACTGATCCAATTTTTAGGTATTGTGCAGCTACGTTTCAATTTAATTTTAATATATGGAAAGCACAGGTTATAAAAAAGGCAGAAGTGTTCGTGAAATGAATTAAATGATGCGTTAAAATCCAACTCTTCACAAACATTTGCCCAGGAGAGATTACTCAGACATTCCCTAAATTTTTTTATCTTAGTTTGATTATAATCTCTTTTAAAAATGTAATGAGGTGTAGGGAGATGTTTTATGATGTTTGTTGGAAAACTTATCAATTGTGCTGTCTCGTGATCTGACAAATAAAGAGGCAAAACGGATGCAGAGGCATTAGGTATATTGCTTAACCCTAGAACCGTACCCTGGGGTACAAATGAAAAAAAATTCAGAAAATCTTCTATATCTTTTTTTCTAAACAACGGTTTCTTTTGCGCGTTCGTGTATTTGTCGGGGATGAGGAGACACGTAGATACCGTATTCGATCAGTGGTCAAGCTATTGAGAACACGTCGTACGAACCTGTCGGGGTACTCCAGTACCCCTGGGTACTACGAACGTAAGTATTTTAAGGTTCATTTATTTTATTTTTTCGCCTTTTGGTCGTTTTATTTTATATTTTTTATTGATAAATTTAATGTACAATTATAAGTTTACTTTACATTCATGTTATATACATACTGTTATTGTTAAATAGTGTAGGAATTTGTATTTTCGACAAATTTATGATTTGCTGCATGATTTGAATACCTGAGTTATTCATTTTCTTTTTTTTGATGGCAAATGATGGATGAATATTGATTTTTTGTGGAAGGTGGAATAACAAGAAGAGCTGGTACTTGGTGAGGCATCAAAATTGGAACCTGATGAAAAAATTTTAATTTTTATTATTAAAAACTTCACCTAGAAGAACGATTTCAGTACATAACTTTGCCAATGTCTCTACAAATAAGTAATGGAGATATTTTAGGACAACAATTACCAATAACTGCAGGGACCACTGCTGTTTCAAAATCTGAGATGTAACTGTGAATATCCACGTTAAAATTCCGTCAGTCCCGCACACAGTGCAGGAAGTGAAAACTTTTAATACATTTTGATCACCAACGTAAAGTGTGTGTAAATTGTAGAAAAAATATAAAAATGCCATGATAAATTAAATTATTAGGACCTAAATGAATGTTAAGATGACCTTAATAAGTCAACATTTAATAAAAGTTAATAATCTCTTTGTAATCTTGTTTTTTTCATAGGGGTACACTTGTACCCCTGGGTACCGTTAATGAAATTTTAATATGGGTACGGTTCTAGGGTTAATATGTGATCTATACAGGCAGTATTTCTAGTTGGAACATTAATATGGATGTTTAAATTAAAGTTTCGCATCAAATGCTTTAAGTCATCAGTAACTTTCCCTTTCCTTAAGGTGTTAATATTTAAGTCTCCTGTAAGAACAAATTTTGTTTTTGAGTTATATTTTAAATTTAAGTCATGTAACAGTCGGTCAAGTCTATTTAAAAACGAATACGGATCTGATAAAGGTGTTCGATATATACAAATAATAATTAATTTTATGCTTGGAATCTCTACCCCACATACTTCAAATACATTCTGTGAAGCATATTGATTAAGAAATGATAGATCTTTAAAATGTCAGTTATTTCTTAGTAAAATACAAGATCCACCGCGCTTCTTTTCACGGCAGAAGCATGTTGCCATAATATAATTATTTATTTTGAAAAAACATTCACACCCTTTTTTTAAAAATGTCTCAGTAAGGCAAATAACATCTGGATAGCAATCAACAAGTTTTAATTCATTTATCGTTAATTCTAAAATTTCCTTTTTTGATAAAGATATTTATTTTATTTCGATAAGTGAAGTTAAATCTCCACAAACAAACAATAACAAAAAACAATGATAAACAATTAACAACAAATTTTTCCGTATGAACATAAAACTAAACTAAATACCAAAATATTTTATTTCAGATTATAACCACAAATCTAGACAAGCCAGGCCAAACGTTCTGTGACCTGAACCGAATCAGTCAATTCTTCCTCGTCTCCAAACAAGAGGCTACGCAATTGAAAAGTCGTCTTTGCACTGACGCGTGGAAAGAATATGTTAAAGATATGATAACTTCGTTTGGTACTTATGAAGCTAAGGATAATGTAAGTAGATATTATATTTTAAGGTTATTTTATTTACATGTGTCATACAATATTTAGAAATCATGCAAACTAGAAAGTGCAAACGCATACACTCTTTCCTTTTCTACAACTTACAATTGCTTACTCATAACTCAGTTATGATCAGACGCCTATAACTAAAAATTTACTTCTGCAAAGAGTTCACCAGTTGGTACAACTCAGCTGATTTATAATAAGTTTTTTTTTTCATCTAATTCAACCGCAAAAAGTTTTCTCCCTAATCGTATAATATAAATTGATAACATAATATGTATATAATTAATGTTCTTCCAGATAAACGCATTGGCATCCCTGTTTGTAATGGAAGCACTTGGCACCGACATATCCGACCAACTATATTCTATCGATAAAGACTTCCAAATACTAAAGAACTTCACCCAACTAATCGCAAATTTGGACAAAGTTGTGAAACCTGAACTCAACTGGGACGCTATATTTAACCCAAAAGAGGATGCTAAATTCTTAAAAGTTGTTAAAGAAAAGGAAGGTCTTGGAAAACTTATTTTGTAAGTAACTGATATTAAAATATATTCAGTGCCTGGTGAAAGCAATCAAATAAAATCAATAAAATTAATTCTGAATCTAATAATCTTCTGAATTAGATCCCACCAAACCTAAAACATCAACTACCAAATCAAAATTAAACAAACTTAAATCACTAACCAAATCAAAATTAAACAAATTTAACTCAAACCAATTCCAGATTAGCAGTCCACGGATCTCTAGCAAAAGAAGTCGTAAAGCAGAATCCCTTACTAGAATTCAAGATCAGTCCGTTCCTAAAGGATGCTACAACAATGGTGGAAGCACTCAATCAACAATTAGATCTAGCTTCTAAAGATTTAGCTGAAAGAGCAAAGAAGATATACCCAGATCTACTGAAAATGCTTGCACTTACAGCATTGGATGAAAATAAGGTATGTGTGAACGCAAAGTATGAAAAATATTGAACTTGGAAACAATTATTAAAATATTTTGGAATATAAAATCATAATCAATCAAATTCATTTCGAAACGATATTAAATAATACTTTTGTAGTATTTAAATAGATAGAATAATTATATACTTAAGTGATTCATTGATTTAAGTTACCAATTACAATATTTAGGAGAAATTCATATTAAACAATGACTCATAATTAGTCTAATTTTCCAGGTCTACAAATCCCTATCAACAGCAAGTAAAGATATATTTTGTTACGGTTTCCAAAACGCCACAAAATACCTGAATTTCCCGCCAAATGTAGATGGGGAAAACCTGGTGCAAACATTATGTGATGTTTCAGCTGAAATTGATAATGGATTGAAAGCTGATTCTATGCTATCGAAAGCTGTGAGTATTCATTAATTTGTGGCCCAGTAGTTCCTTAAAAACTTTTCTTTACGTCTTTGTACTTGCTCTATAATTTGTCATAAGATTGAATATTTTTTAAAATTCAACCTTATGACAATTCCAATCCTCTCACTTTTCTTCTTCTTCTTCTCGACTCGAACCTAAATACATACCTATTTTTTTTTTCATGCAAATGATACATCATTTGCATTAATATCATTTTAATTGTTCACAATTAAATTTATGTTGACACCATAAATTATTTCAACTATGAACAAAATCTTGATCATTACAAAATAAAAAGTGACCATAGAACCTAAAATATCAATAAAATATTTCCAGATTTCAACAGTAATGAACGCAAACCATACAGTTTTAGAAGAAGTGAATTGGACAAAGTTAATAATGAACTTGAAGCAACTGTACATTACATTAGAAACTGACTATCCATATGTTATCGAGTTCCGGAGCTACGGGATGGACAAACAAACGAAAATACAAATTGAAGAGATGTTCATGGAGGCTAAGGACTTCTGGTTCAGTTTTAGAAGTTTGAAAAGAGTTTTGATGTTAAGGTAAAATTTAACAATCGTTGTTTAATTTTTCTGGAAATTGTTTTTATATAGTCTGAAACCGATTGTATTGAAATTCTTGGTGAGTATATTATACAAATAACAGAAACAAATAAATGTTTCCTTTTAACAAAACAGTTTTTTTTTATATTTGCATGTTTGTCGTTCTGTTTGATCCTACTTATTTAGATTCGGCAACTATTGATATAATACATTATTTAAACTTCTTTTATTCTTAAAAATAATTAACGAACGAACGAAGATTCAAGCTTATTTTTAACTAGCGACCCGCCCCGGCTTCGCACGGGTGCAATGCTGATACTAAATA